>CAJNIZ010010539.1:0-12047 GCA_905231905.1 Symbiodinium pilosum | reverse complement strand
GGGTCAAGGTACATTTTCCTGAAACACAGAATTGCTGACGGCACCAGCACTTCGCGTGCTTCCAAGCCTTGGAATGTGCGCCAAATACTGCGACGGCCAGCAAAAATGGGCTCAGGCGAGGACGCAATTTTTGCGCCGTTAAAGGCCGATGGGGCCCCGAACAAGGTACCCCTAATTTTAGGAAACCCTAAACCCTATATAACCCTATATAACCCTATATGACCCTATATGACCCTTTATAGCCCTATATAACCCTATATAACCCTATGTGGGGGAGGGCTCCGGTTTGATTTGCGTCATTCGGGCACGGACGTGCGCTGGAGCATTGAAATAGCCATCTCCTCTCGAAACCCATAAACCATCGACCCCGAAGCTCCTAAGGGTTTAGGGTTTAGGGCTAAATCCTGCACCAAACCCTGAAAGCCTAAACCCCCAAATGCAAAAGCCCAAAATCCCTAAACCTAAGCCCTGGATCCTTAACCTCTAAAGCATAAGTCGGTAAATTTCAAAACATCAAATCTCTACGCCCAAAATTCCTACATTGAAGCCTAAACCCTCAATCACTAAATCCTAAACTCTTGGGCCTTTCCCATAGAGCACTTGCTTCAGAATCCCTTAAACCCTTCAACCGTCTAAACCCTAAACCCTAGGATCTTAAACCCGAAGCCCTAAACCCTAAGCCCTAAACCCTAAACCCGAAACCCGAAACCAAAACCCTAAACCCTAAATTGTAGTTTCCATTTTCTTTTTCCATTATCCCTATGTAACCCCTATATAAGCAACCCTATTTCAAGGCCGCCGCGGTGGTCTGCCGCCTCGCTGCCCTCGCGTTTGTCCCGGGCAGCAGCCGACCTTCTGAAGGCCTCAAAATGGACGTTTGGGGTCTACTTGGGGGGTCAGGGGGACTTAGTAAGTTAGGGTTTAGGGTTTAGGGTCAGGGGACCTAGTGAGTAGTTTAACAATGGGGATAATTAGGGTTACTACATGGGTTATAGGGGTTATTCACCTACTTGCTAGGTCCCCTGACCCTCCAAGTAGGGGTTAGGGCTGGATAGGGGTTCCGGGGAGCCTTAACGTAACCCTAAGTGCCTACAGCTTTGTGGGTTCTACCTACTCATTAGGGGCTACTATTAGGGGGTACTGACTACTAAGCTGTCGGTACTTTGGGGTTGCAGGTTGGGGTTAGGGTTTAGGGTGTGGTTTTTTGGGGTTTCAGGGTTTAGGGGTCAGGGTTCGGGAACTGGGGCCTAGGGTTTAAGATTTGGGATTAGGGGTTTAGGAATTAGGGTTGTGGAGTTGGGGGGTGGGGGCGCGGAATGTGTAGGGCTGTGCAAAGTGTAGTCTGTTTTGGGGTTCCTTCTATAAGGAGGCCTTCAAATACTGCGAGCGCTCGTCGCGCTATTCGCAAAGATCTTGCTGAGTAGCGGAGAGGTCCCACCGTGATCTTCAACGGGACTACGAGTGAAGTAGCGAAATAGAAGCCCCAAACCCCTAAAACCTTCAAACCTAAACCCTAAACCCTAGGCCCTAAACCCTGAACCCTAAAACCCAAACCCCAAAACCCTGAACCCAATTCCCTAAACCCGGAACTCTGGGAGGCTGTGAGCAACTATCATCTTCTTAATTGTTGAGATGAGCTTCGGGGCCTCGAGGTCTAGTTTCCAGGCGGGAAGGATTTTCCCCTCCCTGAGTGCAAATCTGGACCCAAAGTGCCTCTGCCAGAGGATTAAAACTTCTACCTGAACCCCAACGGCAGGTATGTTTAGGGTTTAGGGTTTAGGGTTTAGGGTAACTTCTACCTGAACCCCAACGGCAGGTATGATAATGGCCATCTGGGCACTTTTTTGATAATCTGGGCTATCGTTTCAACCAGTGCAACTTCATTACTCGTCTCGCTCAGGGCCACGGCTTGTGGGGAGACTTCCTGACCGTCCTCTAGCCTAAGATGTTGAATTAGAGCCCCAAATCCTCCAACTCTAAACGACAATGCCCTTCCCCAAGCTATATGTACATATAGACCCCATACATCCCTATACATCGCTATATCGCCCTATATAGCCCTTAGAGAACCCCCAAAAAGTTTAAGCCCTAGACCTTCAAATCCTAAGCAATGACAGCTACCGTAGGTGCCTAAGTGTTTGCCAATGTTGTGGTTCCAGATTCCTTGGAAAATTGTGGACAAGGGTACCTCAAATAGACTTCAACGTCATATTGGTAATTCCTGAGGCCCTACAGGCTATAATCCCCATATGGACCCAATACAGTCTCCATTTCATATTCTGTTGTCTTGTCCATTAGAGTCTCCACCATTGGTCTGCATCCTGCACCCGAATCCCCAAATCTTAATTTAAACTCTAAGCCTTAAATCCTATAGCCTAGATCCAGAACCCTAAATCCTCAACCTTCAATCCTCAACCTTCAATCCTTGACCTTAGGTCCTGAACCCTGAGCCCTAAAATTCCTCAAAGGGGTTATATAAGGGATTATATTGGGGACTAGTCTAAACGCCATGAAGGGGGATACTAGGAGTTTAGACCCTAAACCCTAAACCCCAAGCCCTAAATCCTAAGCGCTGAGCCCTAAACCCTAAGCCCTAATTAAACCCTAACCCCCCTAACCCTTGAGCCCTAAACCCCCAAACCTCTAAACCCTAAACCCCCAAACCCTAAACCTTAAACCCCCAAACCCCCAAACCTCTAAACCCTAAACCCTAAACCCCCAACCCCCTAAACCCCCCCTAAACCCTAAACTTGCCCTAAACCCCCAAACCCCTAAACCCTAAACCCTACAGCTCATGTGAGCTATAGTCTGAACTCCGAGTATCCCCCCCTACATAACCCCCTTTTAAGGAGTTTAGACCATAGCTCTAATATGGTAGTTTCCATTTTCTTTTCCATTATCCCCAATATAGCCCCTGTATAACCCCAATATTGAGCCTACATACGATATTAAGGGGGATACTTGGAGTTTAGACCTTAAACCCTAAACCCTAAACCCTATATTATAGGGGTTATTAAGGGGGATACTAGGAGTTTAGACGGAGTTTAGACTACAGCTCATGTGGCTGCCAGGGCTCGGAGGAAGGCGAGCTCACAACGTTGTCCGTTTCGTGGCTTGGCCCTGCCTTAGGGTTAAGGGGGGGTTTAGGAGGTTTAGGGGGGTTTAGGGTTTAGGGGTGTTTAGGGGGGGTTCAGGATTTAGGAGGTTTAGGGGGGTTTAGGGTTTAGGGGTTTAGGGGGGTTTAGGGTTTAGGGGTTTGTCAGTGTTTGAGCGTGATTAGGGGTTTAGGGGATTGAGGGTTTAGGGGGTTAAGGGGGTTTACTTGGAGGGCCAGGGGGACTTAGTAGGTAGGTTAATGACCCATATGGTAGCCCTAATTATCCCCATTATCAACCTACTTATTAAAGCCCCGTAACCCTCCAAACAACATTTAGTGGGAGGGGTTTAGAGAAGGGCGAATTAAGGGGGGTTAGGGGTTTAGGAGATTGAGGGCGTTTAGGGGGGATTTAGGGGGTGTCAGGGGGGGATTTAGGGGGTGTGGGTGGTTTAGGGTTTGGGGGTCCTCGACGTTTTGGGGGTTAAGGAATTTGGGGGTTCAGGGGGTTTAGGGGATTTTGGGTTTTGGGCTAAGGGTTTGGGGGGTTTAGAGGGTTTAGGGTGGTTTTGGGCTTTTGAGGGTTTAGGGGATTTTTTAGGGTTTAGGATCAGGGTTATATGGGTGCCATGAAGTATAGGGATTAGGGTCCATAGGATCAGGGGTCTAGGATTTGTGGTTAGAATTTAGGATTCCGGGTTCTGGTGTAGTATCCTTAAGAATCATGTCTTGAATCTTGTTACAATATACCCCTAGGGAATGGTGGAAAAATAGTTTTATCACGGTTCTAAGGGGATTGCAGTATATAGATACCAGAATGTAGGGTTGGGGTCCAGGGTTGAGGGTCTAAGATCTAGTTAGGATTTAGGGTTCAGGGTTGGGGAGATTCAGTTGGTATAACGCATTGTGTTGTGCATGATGGTATAAGCTCTGAATCAAAGACTTCAAGCTTGTACCCGCCTTAATGTTTGTAAACGTAGGTTTTGAGTCCCAAATACCCTTAGTAAGAACCATATTCCATGGTTTACGGACCCAAACCCGAGGGTGCAAACCCTAAGGATACAGTGGAAAACTTCCTGAGTCTGCCATTCTTCAGTCTAGGCTTGAGGGTTTACCGTGAAGCTCACGGTAGAACAAGCAAGAGAAGCCAGTAAGAAACCATGCCAAGACAACTGAGGTTTGGAGATAAAGGGTTAGGACAATTCGGGGTTTCAGGTTGTAAGGTGTAGCTTTTTGTGTGCTTAGGCTTGACGGCGTTTCAGACTTCTCGTGTGGAGACATGTAGCGCAACCCTAGTTTTGAGAAGTTTTCACTTCCAAAACATTTATGCGACATACTTAGCTCCTTATGTAGCTATAGAACATGCCCAGAAACCCTGTTCTAATGGCTTAGGCCCCTGCACTAGACCCCAACCACCCCAAAGAAACTAAGCGCTAACCCTGAAGCCACACATATTGATAAAACCTAAACCCCAGATTTCAAACCTATGGTCCTTGAACCCTTGTACAATGACTGGGTTGCTGTCAAGGAACTTAAATTAAGTTACTATATTGGGGAAACCCATTATTTACTATATATATACCCGTTATGGTAACTTATTGATTAAAGTTCCTTAACAGCAACCCAGATAAGCAGGGTACTTCGAATAGACCCTAATATTTAGCTGATGCTCACAAAGGCTCCTACATCAGCGTAAAAGTATCTTTACATACACGCTATATGAGCTATAGTCTCAACACCTTAACGCGGGTTATATAGGGGATTACGTATATCGCGGATTATATATGGGGCTGCTACAGGGGTTCTTAAGGGGGATGCTAGGAGTTTAGACTATGGCTCATATGCGCCCAGGTGCCATTTCATTTTCAATGTTCCCGGCCATGCCATCTGATTTTCATTATTCTACAGACCTCGGCCATTGCACCCAAAGCCCTATATGGGGGTTTCCCAAATTTAGGTTTACCTTTTTGGGGGTCCGTGCAATGAGGACTATATTATATTGGGGTCTATACTGGGGTGCCCTTATTCAAGGAACCACCATATAAGCCTATAAATACAGTATTTACCCTACATATTCCTCTTGAAACCAGCCCTTGCAATACTAAACCTTAAACCCTCAAGGTCAAATAAACTTGGAAGTACTTACGATCCCAGCTGCCTTTATGACTTCCAGTCTTAGAACTCCGACCCCAGGCCCTCTGTAAGTGTAACAACACCCAGAACCCCAAAGCCCCTAAACCCTAGAGCTTGAACTACCCTAAATCCTTAACCCTAAACCTTAAACCCTAAACCCTAAACCTACCCTAAACCTTAAATTAAACCCTAAACCTTAAACCCTAAACCCTTAACCTACCCTAAGCACACCCCAGGAGGAGTGGCTCCCACTACGTTTCCGGTGGGGAGGAGAGGCTCCTGAAACTCTGGGACTACGCGCCTCGGCTGGGATGTAGGGACTTAGGGTTTAGGGTTTAGGGAATCAGGGTTTAGGGTTTAGGGGGGCTTAGTAAGTTGGGTTTTTTGGGTTGAATGCTTGGAGAAGGTTTAGGGGTTTTAGGGGGGCTTAATAAGTTAGGGTTCTTGGATTGAGTCCTAGGTTAGTAAGTAGGTTAGTGATGGGGATGAGTTGGTTGTATGGCTCCTAGGGGTCATCAGCTATAAGTATACTTAGTAAGTTCCCCTGACCCTCCAGGTACAGGAACTGCTATGAGGGAAGCAATCTCTCTTTTAAGCATGGCTCTACTGTCTAAGGGTTCTGGGCTAGGGGTATACAGTAAGGGTTTGGGGTTTAGAGGGTAGTTTTGGGGACATGGAGGGGGTTAGGTCTGAAGGTTTAAAGGACAAAGGATCCTGGTGGTGCGTAGGGAATGGAAACATGGAATACAGGGACTACTTTAGGGCTATAAGGGCTTCTACGGTATAGGTTGGGTACTGCCCCCCCTCAGTAACAGTTGGATAGTTAATTTAATGTGGGTATATATAGCCCTTAATAGGATCCTAATAATATAGACTGTTACTGGGTGGGGGCAGTACCCAAGCTAGAGGGGCTTCTGCAGTGTAGGGACTGCTAGAGGGATCCCTGTTTTTAAAGAAGCCTCGGCTGTCACAGGGTTTTGGGCTTTGTTTTTGGTGGTTTGGGGTGTTAAGGTAATAGGGTTTTGGGTAGTCGGAGGTTTTGAGGTGGTACAGGTTTGGATGGAGAACATGGAGATTGGGGTTATGTCGTCTTAGTGGTTGGTAGGGTTCAGGTCTTTCGGCTCTAGGGTTTAGGGTTTAGGGTTTAGGGCTGAGGGTTTTGGAAAGTTTGGTTGGGGTGGTTTTACTTTGGGATAATGAAGATTGAATTGGAAAACGTAATAGAACATGACATGGGAGCTTTCTAATATAGTCTTTCAGGGTTTAGGGATTCAGGGCAGTTTTGGGGTAGCTTAGTTTAGGGGTCGTAGGTGTAAGGGAATTATGGTGTCAGGGTGCTTCGGGAGTCAGCGTATTCTGGGTACAGGGGTATTGGGGCTTTGGGTAGTTTGAAGCCTGCAATACCTTGGGATTACATGAAGGTTCAGTGCTTAAGGCCGGCTTGGGATGTAGGACTTAGATGACAGGGTTTAGGTTTTAAGTCTAGGTTGTAGGGTTTACTTTCTGGGAGCTGGTAGGGATGGTAGGAATGGAGTAAGGGATTCTTTGGGGACTACTACAGAGATCATTCCTCTTACCCTTACAGACACCGTGAAATTTCTGTTTTTTGGGCAGGTACTTGGAAGGTCAGGGGGACTTAGTAAGTAGGTTGATAAACGTTATAACCCTTCAAGTAACCCCAGTTATCCCTATTATAAACCTACTTACTAAGTCCCCTAGCCCTAAACCCTAAACCCCAAACCGTCAACCCTACTGTAAACCATGTCAGTGCTATTGGCTTAGTTTCTGGGTTTTGGGTAGCTTCTGCTGTAGAGTGGTATGGGTCCAGTTTTTTGGTTTCGGGTAGGTGTTTTGAGGTTTGGAGTACAGAGTTTAGGGCTCTGGGTTTAGAGTGCTATGGTTTCAAGGTGCCGCGTGCCGGGTATTTTTTGGCGTTTGGGATTCAGGGCACGCTTCTCGGATTAGTGTTCGGGTCTTGAGGTGTAGGTTACTATCGTTTTGATAGAGGCTACCATTGGCTTGGTAGTGCTAGGCTGGAGGTTTTATCTTTTCAGCCACATATGAGGGTTTGGGTTTGGGGGTTTATGGGCTAAAGATACTCACTCAGCCCCCTGACCCTATGCATGGGGTTATCAACAAAGCTGTCCCTTTGCGGTTCCGTTGCCCTTCTGAGGGGCGGAGTCTGACGAACTCTGTGGCACATGCTGTATACCACCCCTAGGAACTCTTGCCACTGCGTCTCACAGGGGGGCCCCCAATTTTGAGGTATGAGCCCTCCATAACTAGGTCCATAAGGCAGATATTGCACTGGTACATCGGAGAATGTACCTGGAATGTTCAAGGCCATGGAGCGTATCTACATTGGGATGGCCACAATACTCCTGTGACGAGCTTAGCCATGGACCTTCTACACTCAAGCAGAGACTGGGGGATTGTACTGTGCTCCACCCGAGCAGCTGCCCATGCCAGAACTCACTGGCCGGAAAAACCGGGTGGCCATGCTGCTGGCCAAGATGGACGATGAGGACCATGGCAACCACGTCGTCCGCCAATTCCGAACCGAGATCTGGGTTGTTTACCAAGCCAACCAAGTGCCCAAAGCCACCAACCAGCCAACTTGGTTCCAGAAAGCAGAATAGTTGGTCCAAGCCTGGACCAGAGATGACCAGGGCAGCCAAACCGTGTAGGTTATAACTTGGTTATCATCGAAAAGCTTGAAAAAGCAAAGCCATCCTATACATCCCACATGCCAAAACCTGGTGGCTTCCATGCCTATTACTCTGAACCTCCCAAATGTCTATTACAAAAGGGGTGTGTGGGCATGTATACATTTGCATACATTGCATACATGTCACATACCCATTACTCCAGGGTTATTACAGTGAGCTAGGTAGGTAAAAAGCCGAGCTACAACATGGGTGTTGCCCCAACTTTGCAACAGCTGGATACTATTTATGAGATGGTTACATATAGCCCTTAATATGACCCCTGATGTAGAATGTTGCCTTAAACCCTAAATAGAGGCCCTAATATGACCCCTAATCTAGACTCTTAGAGGGTAGGGGCAGTACCCAAGTTACACCAGGCGACATCTGACAATTTCCTGCGATTACTAGAAGACATGGCACCCGTTTAGTTTGCCATATACTGGGCTATTTAAAGCGACCTCACCCGACCTCACCCTAAGTGGCGCTTTATATAGGGAATGGTACCAATATGGCCTTAAATTGGGAATTGAATCTTATTCTAATTTACCCTGCATATAAGCTACTCGGAGGGTCAGGGGGATTTAGTAAGTAGCTGAATAACCCGTATAACCCATATAGTAACCCTAATTATCCCTATTATTAACCTTCTTACCAAGTCCCCTGACCCTCCAAGTATAGTCTAAACTCCTTGACGGGGACTACGGAGTCGCTAGGAGTTTACGTAGACTAGGGGTCATATACTTACCTAGATGACGGGTATGTGAGAGGCTGAGCATTTCATCAGACCTAGACCCTAAGCCTTAGGGGGACTATACCTAGATGATTGGGATATAGGTAAGCCCTATATAACCCTTATATAACCCCTAAACCCTAACCCCTAGCCCCTAAACCCTAAACACGAAACCTAAGGACAAGGGCGTCTCCGACTACATCGGGGTGCGCCGCCACGCTTTTCCAGGGCTTCTGGAATTTCCTGGTGATGAAGGAAGGTTTAGGGTTTAGGGTGGGCGATCTAAATTACCATAACAAGGATACCCCAATATTTGCTGTATACCCATATTATGGTCACTTGCTATAAGTTCCTTAACAAGGGGAGACCAGAAGTTTCTTCAGGGTTTGGGGTTTAGGGGATGTAGGGTGTAATTAGGGTGCTCAAGGAGGATGGGGGTGTGAGAAGGCGCGGAATCTTTGTGAGGTTATGTGGAAGGTCATCCCAAAACAGGGTTCGTTATGTGGGTCCCCTCGGTATTTTGATACCCAAGCAAGATCACTTGACGGCCCTCCATGTAAGGATCAAGAGGTGTTTCATAAGGTTCTTTCTTTTGGGAAGAGAAATGGCACCCGCAAAAGGATCGTATCCAGACTGCTCGGAGGATCTAGAAAGTAGAACCCTGAACCTGGTACCCTCTAGTACTATTGGGCACTTTCTAGGAACCCTGAAGGGGATCTACGTTCTAGATCCGCCCAGTTGCCTAGGTATAGGCGTACAGCAGGCTTTGCACTTTCATGGAAGGATCCGTCTGTTTCCTGAATCTGGAATCTGGGCCTAAAATGCCCAGAAGAAAGAGAAAGAAACCATCCCACCAAACTATCTGGAAATTGTTTGCGCTATAGTCTAAACTCCTGAAAGGGTCTGCTGTGGCATGATAATTAGTCCCTTCTTGCCCTGCAAGTATAGACTATACCACTGAGTATGGGATTTTGGGTTTAGGGTTATGGGTTTGGGGTTTTGGGGGACATGCTGCTTTAACCCCACAAGCCTCTTCAACAGTTTCGGTGGTTTGGGGTGAACAGTGGGTGGGGAAATCTTGCACCCCTTTCAAACCCCAAAGTGTTGCAGTTACCATTATGGGGGACTGGATAGCGTGGTGCCAGATTTTGATCCATCCGCAGAAGGTGAATGACAACCATTCTTGGAGACTGGCCTGTCGCGCCTGACAACCCTAAATCCTAAACCCTAAACTCCGAAACCCCAAACCCTAAATCCAAACCACAATCCCTAAACGCAAAGTCAAATCTGTAGAGTCTTGGGCCAGACACCCATGTCTTGTATGTAGGCAGGGAAGGGTTGTCCTATGTTTTTTCGGCTTGTACTTTGTGGAGCACGCTTTGTGTGTGGCTCTTGTCGGTTGCCTCATCCATGCTGTATTGATTGCTGACAGCCCAAATAACATCAGGCTACTTGCGTCAGAAGCTTTTGCATTAGGTCAACAAGTACGTGGCTCCACAAGCAAAGCGACCTTACTGTCCCCTTCAGTAGATAGAATATGGCTTTGGGTACATTATAATAAGACGCCATATACCCCATATTCTATCTACTTGAGAGGGACTATACCCTAAACCCTAAACACTAAATAGTAGCTTCCATTTTCTTTTCCATTATCCCAATATATACCCTATTATAATGTAGTAGTTTCCATTTTCTTTTCCATTATCCTCATACCAGGGGCACTATGAACCGAAAACCGCTCGGGCAACTTAGCAGCTAGGCAAATGTCCAATATGGGGATTTCCCAAAATTAGGGGTACCTTTTTGGGGTCCCAATAATAAGGTCTGTAGTATTTTGGGGTCTATATTGGGGTCCCCCTATTTTGGGAAACTACCATATGTTTGCGGAGGCACGTACACATTTGACCGCGGTGCTTGTACCTTCACCCCAAAGGTATGTAAAATAATGGCATTTATGGCTGTTAGTATGGGTGTGGGGCTATTATTTTACATACTTTTGGGGTTTGGGTAGTCCCAAGTCTTAAAAAGCTATAAGCTGCTTTGAGCCACAGGACACAGGCCAAATCCAATCCTGAACCCTGGGCGCTTGAAAGCTTGAGCAAATCGCTCCTGAAGTGTCAAGGTCGGACACAGCGGAACTATTACCTGCGCTGCGATCTCGCCGGTGAGACGCTGAGAAAGCTGGGTGCTCCCTTTTGAAACACATCTGGGGGAATAATCGGCCCACTCCGCCGCCATGATGCACAGTAAAGACATACTTTGCGTTGCGTACCCCCCGGATCATCTTGTTGGACAAGGCCACTCTTTCTCTCTCTCTCTCTCTCTCCCTCTCTCCCTCCCTCTGCCTCTCTCTCTCTCGCGCTCTCTCTCTCTCTTTCTGTCTCTCTTGCTCTCTCTCTCTCTCTNNTCTCTCTCTCTCGCTCTTTCTCTCCATTCCGCAGGGGCTGCCATCCAGAACTTTCCTGTTTTCATTGCCGCTTCACATTCTTTGCTCCCACTGCTTCCCGTATATAATCTGCTCAATATGCATGATGCTGCGGAGGTTCCTAGGCAGTCTGATTCCTGCATAGCGTCACAGTCTTGTCAACGCTCTGACTTGCTGAATAAATCCGTGAAGCCTGGTAGGTCAAAGAACAAGACATGTTTGCAGATCGTCCTATGAAATGGTCCTCAGCCAGGATGCTTTAGCTGCGGCTGCGTTCTCAACTAGTTTCCCTGGCCAATGCCCTATCTGGATCGTAGACGGACATGCTGTACCAATGTCTTAGGGGCAAGCTCTTAGGGCCTTAGAGGTTCAGTTTAGGGAATACCCTAACCTGGATAGGCACGCTTGTGACCTTGATCCCCTCCCTCACAAACACGGTGCGCGCTGTTCGGGGTTGTGTCCTGGTCTGGTCCCCTTCATGCAGCATGAACTCCATGAAGTGTCTGTTTCTGTACATTATCACTTTCGGTATTGTGGTGGTAGTGGTTGTAGTGGCGACAGTTGTTGTATGGTTGTTGTTTTGATCTTTGTTTTGAGCAGAATTCTCTTGATTCCTACGCTTACTTTAATTACTCTCCTAGCTCCTGTTGTCATGACTACTATTGGCACAATTGTTCTCTTTATATTCGTAGCAGTAGCAGTGGTAGCTCTCTTTCAATTCGTAGCAATGCTAGTGGCAGTGGCAGGGGTGGTAGCTGTGTCGCAAGTTGTGTGATGGCTGTGGGTGTGGTAGGAGGTGCCTTACCATGAACCTTAAACCCTAAACCCTTAGACCCTAAGCCCTGGCGCCTCAGTGGATCCCTGCAATGATCCTGGTCTGAGTCTCCATAATTGTAATTCAGAAGCCTAATCGCCAATAGAGTGGTCGAACGATTTAGGGGCCTTAATATTAGGATC
>CAJNIZ010010538.1:0-12048 GCA_905231905.1 Symbiodinium pilosum | reverse complement strand
GGTTTAGGGCTTAGGAGTTTAAGGACAGGGCTGACATGAGAATTCTAGATTCATGGGTTCGACTTACTGGACTGGCTGGTAGAGAATGGAGCCAATGGATTCCGGCGCAAGACATGAACTACTTCCCAACAAGAATCCCTAGACCCCAATGTCCTAGATTCCTTGCAACTCACCCCACACCCTTAATCCCTATATAACCCGTATAAAACCCTATATACAACCTAGTCTACTTCCCTCGAGCATCAGATGAGCAAGCCATGTAACCCTGCTCGAAACAACCAGAGATCTCACGCATCAAGTCGCTGCGATAATCAACAGCGCCGCGGGATACGACCACAGCGACTCTGCTTGCCACGATGCCTTTGCTTGTACACCCACGACATCAAAACATTGTCCACTAAGAACCAAATGTGACTAGCCGCTTCAGCACGTATCGCACAGCTCTGCGACTGGCCCGAGAATGCGTTGAGGGCCGCCACGACGGACTACCTTACCGCCGACTGCAAAGCCGCTACGCTGCCACAGCAACACCAAAACGTAATGCAGCCAAAGCACTACCATTGCGCAGCTTGCGATACTCGCACATCCAAAATTCTGCATCGTGGATACTCCAAACCACACCCAGCTCGCGCAACTCGTGCTGAAACTGCGGAAAGCGCCCGGCGGTACCACGCACAAACCTGGCCCCACACGCAGCAAAGCTGCAGACCACTCTCGCGCGCACGCTCGCCCTTGTACTCACACTAGACGCTGCCTCAGAACAGTCCGTGACGTCAGCCCCGTGCCGCAGCCAACCACCAGCGGACAGCTAGTCCGAAAACCGGCGGAAATCATGTCGAGATTGACCTCCAAAAAGGCACAACGTAAAACCATGTTCCCTTCTACAACACGCAAGGCGATAAACGTCGCTCAGACGGCCATGCGATTATACCTGGCACTGGTCGAGGTGTCACAAAACGTACTTCACTTCACACATCAAGCAAAAACTCACGGTCTTCTCCACCCGTAAAATGTCTACCCCAAACGACCACACCACAAACATGACATACGCAGCGCTAACTGGACCAGCGGACGGTCAACTAAAATTCGTACCCCAAGCCTGGTAAAACGCAGAGCGCAATGTGGACGCATCCATAAACTTGAAGACATCGCCTGCAACGCCCGCATCCAGAGCCTGCAACACGCGTGCCATTGGACCACCACATGCGAGCCTGGGATTTACAATCTCGAGTTACGACGCCAACCAGCCTCCAAAAAGTCTCTCAGCAAACTCCGAAAACGAGCCACGCGACGTTCTGCAGAAACGTATCGACCGAAAGGCCTCCGCGACACCACTGCATGGACATTACACTGGCCCTACACCCCAATAGAAGAAAGACGTGCAGCCGAGCATCCGGTATGGCACTTTGCCCCACGAGCGCACCCCCTCCACGGCCGCGCGCATGAAAGCCGGCGACCGCAAATCCGCGTAGCGCAGAAACTCCCCGGCGCCCAATCGCTGCAGCAGTGCATCGAAATGCTCCTGCACAAGGGGTAAGCATACCACAAGCACTGGGAAAGCGTAAGTACATCGAGCAAGCGTAAAACAGTTTGACACACTCTCGTCCTCGTCCAGGGCGAGGGTTAACCTCATAACGAAACTATTCGCCACGGCGTGCTGCCAGGCGAGATGCCTCAATCCCGACAATCTGCGCGAGGACCGATCAGCATCGCGAATGACCTTGCAATCTTCACATAACTTAAACTAGAATGCACAGAGAACTGCTATAACCATCTGCCAAGACCAAAAGATACGACCTTCGAGACTGGCCAATCTTGCCAAGGAACATTATTCACCTTCGTCGTCAGCAGACGAGAAGCGTGGAGGGCAGTCAATCGAAAGCGCTCGCGCAAGTCACCCTGCGACACAGGCCCCTTCTGCTCCTCGAAAACACAAGGACAAACGGGGGACAAACACCACTGGACGGCGTGGCGCGCGAGAAAAAAAAACATACGCCGCCGCGATTCGAGCCACTGCCGCAAGATGTAGCACCGCGCAGCGGCGCTTCTGTAAAAGCTGCGCACGGACTCGGTGTCCACGCCCGCGCGCCGGACATCTGACGTGCGCAGCACCCAAACCTGATGAGGCGCACACCGCAAATAAGGTGCTACAACTTCATCATACAGAACTACTAGCACCAGCGTACAACAGTCTCCGAACAAATTCCACCATCAAGAGAACGAGTGGTACGATATCAAAAACCTCAACCTCACGCTATCACAGGAAAACCGCGAGTGGTGAAAACCTGGAATTTAGTTCCCCGGGACGTCCCGAAACCGGATCCGGCCAAGCAACTGATTCGTGCTGGCGAAGAAATGGAAGTCTCTGACGCCTGACATACNNGCGTTGCCGTCTCAGTGTTTTTGGGAGGGTCTCCCCTAGACCTCCCCCCCCTAGCCCGCCCCCCCCCCCTCCTCCCGCCGCCTGCCAGGGAGAACCATGAGCGCAGCGTCTGGAAGTCTCTGACGCCTGACATACTGGCGATGTCGGCAACTACACTGCTCGTGACTACTTGACGTAAACCCTTGCTCGACACGATGAGATAAGCAAAAGCAGACTGCGACCGACTCAAGCTGTCGCAACCCGCCTGCCGCAACACGAGCCCTCAGGGCCTTAAGCCGGGAGCGTTCCGCCGCACGCCGCGCGGCAGCGCGCGCCGCAGCACGGCGTTGGTTGGAGGCGAGCGACATAGTTAACTGCAAATTGCAAAACTGAGTCAATGTCGTCCGCTAGCAGTATGCGCATATCTACAGATAGGAAGAGCCGACATCAAGACATGACAATGCAACTTCGGTATGACACTTGACTGCCACAAGCCGCTTCTCGCTGTGGTAACTTTTCTGACACCTCTCGCTGAATACTTCTCAGGCCAAAGGATCGATAGACCGCTGTTCTCCTTGAGCTTACCTTAGGACACCTGAGCCAAACTCCACGCCTGACTGTGTCTGCCGCGCAGATCAGCTGCCAAAAGAGACAACTTTATACCAGCAACTCACATGATTCAAGCTGCAGTCTCACAGAATAAGGAAAATGACACTGATAGAGACTTGAGGGATCACGCCATTCTGACTTCGGGCTTGTCCTACTCGTCTTGTCTGAGAGATGGAAGCCCAGAGAGCGCAGCTTTCGCTTCGTGTGGGAGTCTGCCTTGTGAATGGCTCCGGCAACGTAGCCTGCTAGGCTCAGCCTCGTGCCCTTCCGGGAAGCACCTCGTGGTAGTAGTGTGGGTCGAAGGTCGTCATCTTCGTGCGGATATGGATCACATGTCCCTCAAGAAACTCTCCACTTGGAAGCTCGCGCACCTCCCTTCGCAGCACCGTGCCCCCCAGAGGCTGGCATCGCGCGTCCATCCATAGTTCTCCGCCGCAGTGCTCGCCCAAGGATATCACGGAATTGTAGGCACCTTCCTCGTTGTGGCAGTCCACGTGCAGCTTGGATTGCGCATTCACACTGATGGAGAAGCTGGTTCGGCGTGGATCAGCTCCGTGAAAGCCCAGGAACTTGTTGATGTAGTTCGTGAGCTGAGGTCGCTGCTTGGGCACGTCAACCAAAGAAGCTACTGCCAGATGGAGTGAGATGGCGACCTGTTCAAATTCATGGAGCTGAGACTTGGATATCAACACGTGGCCAAGTCAAGGAACAAGCAGGGGATATCCGTACATTCCTCCCAACTCTTGAGGAACGCATTCAATTGATGCAGCAGCACATGGCGATGCAGTTGTAGCAAGCTTGGTAGGTGTGCCAGAGTTTGGTTCTGACGTTGAGAACGTAGTAGTTCCGGTCGTAAATCAGCTGGAAAATCCTATTGGAGACGACATCAAAATCCACGTACAAGGTGTGGAGCATTCAGGCTGAAAGAGAAGCATACAAAAATGAAGCCAGGGCATTGGCCGCAGCTTCAGCCAACATGTGGATGAGGGTCAGATTGATCTGGACGTGAGGGTCTTTACGGAAGGGCCCGAATGGAGAAAACAAAAATGGCTCGAAGGCTTGGAGACGGAACTCACGACTATGTTCGATGACAAAGAGGCACTGATCGGGATGCAAAAGGGCGAACTACGGCAAAGACTGGGCTTGGGGCCAGATGACCCCTTACCCAAGACATTGCCATCCAAGCTGGTGTTGACGGCCAAACCGGACTGAGTCCCAGGGCCAGATGGGAAGACACCACCGGTTGACATGAGTGATGGTGACACATTCCGCGCGAAGGTAAGACTGGTAGCGTGTGGCAATTTTGCTTGGGATGTCAAGCGTGGAGATCCCAAGTTCAAATCCAGCAATGTTCCTCCTGAAGCAATACGTGCTATCATAATAAGTTTGATAGCCCAGAACCCTCAGTGGGTATGTGCGTTGCTTGACATTGTCACAGCGTTCTTGAACGCAGACTCGGATGACTCGGAAGTCATTCTCTTGAGGCCCCCTCCGGTGCTGAAGAGACTCCTGAAGGCGGATGAGGATGAATTTTGGTTAGAAGTTAAATCATGCCATTTTGCATCCCGAGACTGGTCATGTGCTGGGACAGCTGCAGTTGGTTCCTTGGGACATCACAGCAGGTTTATGGCGTATTGTTCAGTGTTCTGATCCAACGACTGTGGTTGGGGTTCTAGCAATGTATGTCGATGATGGAGGGGTTGATGAGGACAGCGCGTTGGGGCTTTGATCTTGAGTACGTGGAACACCAAGATGCAAGCGATCCTCACAAACGCAACCCTAGGACTTCACGCCGGAGATAGCTTTGTTGTGGCAAACAAAAAGGTGCCTGTGGTTCAGGAGGCAACATTTCTTGGCATTCAAATCCGCCGAATGTCAGATGGTGCTTTGTTTCTTACCCAAGAGGCTTGGGTCAAGGGCGAGTTGAAGGCACGTGGATGGGATGTCTTGAATGGAACAAAGTGTCTCCCAGTCGTTCATGAGGGCCGGTCGGACCCGCAACCTCGAGATGAGAAACACAAGATGCAGCTGAAAGAAGCACAAAGTCACGTTGGTGCTCTACTACGGCTTTGCCTCAGAACAAGACCTGATCTGGCGGCTGCGGTAGGTGTGACAGCGACATTAATGGCTCACAATCCTGAAGAAGCCCTAAAATCACAAAGCAGTTGCGGCGACGTGTGAATCATACCTGGAACTATGGCATCCGATATGTGGCAGAGAGAGCCCCAAATCAGTTGGTCACATCAAGCGATGCGTCATGGTCTTCCGGGGGAAGCAAAAGCAGAACCGGGACAACGGTCCACTGGTGCTTACATCTCATTGCTTGGAAGTCCCAACGCCAAACTCTGACTGCCTACTCCCCTGCGGAGGCAGAATTGGATGCGTTGGGGAGCTCTATACAATTGGGATGTAAGCTTCAGCATATGATACAGAGTATCACGGGTCAAGAGTTGGAGCATGTCATGCAGGGCGACAATCTTGCTTCCATCCAGCAGTTGATTGACCCAGGGTATTATGTTGAGGATCAACGAACAAGGCATTTCGCTTTGAGGTGCGCTTATGTCTGTGACCACTTGGTTGACTCAGATACGAAACTGCACCATTGTCCGGGTGCGGAGCTTCCTGCTGATGGGTTAACAAAGATTCTGGCCATGACTCAGTTGCAACTTGCACGAAACATGCTGGGGATGTATGAGGACGTCGCCATGTCATGAGCGCGCAATCTGTCAGAGCCAGGGGACAAACACACAGTCCAGCGCCAAGAGATTCCATCTCATTTTGCGGTGCGAAGTTTTGAGGATAGCAGCTTGCTCTCATGTTCGTTGGTAAGAGCCTCGCCGAAGGAATAGTCCAGTGGGGCGGCCAACGTAGAGGGAAACCATGTCATTCCGGGCTTCGGGCCATGGGGGGGTGTGTGTGATACATGCTCTGTGAACCGATGCCCCTGCGCAAGAATGACATGCAACTTTCTGTGGATTGGCTCAAGTGTTTGACGGAAAATGTATGTGAGTGTGATTGGGATTTGGTGGTGGTTCGACTTCGGATGAGGCTTTAGTGCCCTGTAAGAGTACTCTAGATGTCTTCCGATTGTATCAAAAATGCAGGACTGAAGGGGCCAAACCTTGGCCCCCCCAATCAAGTCTTGGCAGATCATACCAAGATGCAGGGGCCAAACTTTGGGCCCCGCAAGCCTATGTAAACCGTGCCAAAACGCACAATCTGGAACGGCCAAATGTTGGGCCTCTCCCACAGGCATGTGCCTGTCAGCGGGGAAGTACAGGCAGCGCGGGGCACCGTCCCATAAGCTATCAGGCCCATGCACATGGATGCCAGCTGTAAGGGCAGGTTAGGCTCAGAGGGGGCCAGGAGCACATGCAGGGTCAGGCCAGTGTCAGGCATTCGGAGAGGTGCACGGGTCCAGAGGAGATTTCCTTGCAAGCTTTCGAAGTCCCTGCAAGCTGTGGAATTTGCCCTCCCCCCCACCCCCCTGAAATTCAATGTTTCTAGATTGTGGAATGGTGCTTCGTGACGCCGGTGTTCTGTAGTTGTGGCGGCGAATGCCATTGTAAATGGATCGCGTCAGAGTATTTTACGGAAGAATGTGTTTCGAAGTTTGTCTCTTACATGAGCTGATCCGTGTGTGAGCTGTTAGATATGGTTACACCTTAGGAACCCCCCGTTATACCACAATGGGAATATCTAATATAAGGGGTGGGGGGTTTTCATAGTAGGGGGAGGGGATTACAATCCTTCGCCCCGCAAGAATGCAATCTTACCATCCCTAGTTAACTATTGCTGGAACCACGCTACCGGCTCTTTTGTATCCGAATCCAATCACCAGCGGTTGCAGCCGATTGTCTCGCAGCCTGCGTGCGGTTTTAGTCAGAATAAGTGATCGTCCAAGAACAACCAGTTCACCATGACATGCCAGCCAGGGGCACAGCATGCCCACAAAAACAGTTGTAGAATACCCTGTAGAGAAGATTCAAAGTCTTCCGGTGACATGGCTGGCCATGTCTTCCCCTCCAGATTGTCGACCTCATTGGCAGTGCTCGTGATTTCCTTGGGGAAGCTTGGTGGAAGTTACAGATACGGGTTTGGACATATATCGGGTGCTGAAAACGAATGTTTGTGATTCCGCGCACAAATCAAAGGCCCTAAACCCCCTAAATCCTTAACCGTGTTTTGGGATATCGAAGTGATTGACACATCGCCCCATGGTCACGCAGAATCCCTTCACAGTTGAATGCACAAAAAACTTGCAGCTGTGGAATCTTGGGGTGGGCACTTTAGGGTTTAGGGTCATTTGGATTGTTGACAGTTGGCATCATGGCGTGTTGACAGGAAATGTTTTCCAGTAAAGGCATTTGGACAGCTTCTCCTTTGTGTTTGCTGGGTCGGCATACCAAAGTTAGGAGACGTTAGGTTGTGGCGTTGCGTTCCATGTTGGAGAATGCGCACCTTACGAGTGGGAACACCGGATGATGGGTGTCAATGGGGAAGCAGGATGACAGAGTCCAGAATCGCAGGTGAAAAGCTGCGCTTTACGGAGATGAAGTCAATCCGCAGAACACATGGCCAGAATTCACTAGATAAACACAACGTAGATCATGGTAGATAGGCACTAAATAGGCTTGGTTTCTGACATGTTTCGTTGCTCGTGGCCCAGGTCCAGCTTCATTTGCGCGGCTTCTTGGTGTCAAGCGGATGCTGGGAACTGCTTCGGTGAGCTCCACGAATTCAAACCCACCGGGGGGTTGTGGCCGCCGTGTATAGGTTCAGGGCTTAGGTTTAGGATTTCGGGCTTAGGGTTTAGGGCTTCGGGTTGAGCGATACTTCCCGTAAAGCCATACTAGCTTCATGGAACAAACAATTCCTTCTGGGCAAGCTTGACTCACTAGTAATGACAATGGCATTACACATTTGGAAGTACACTCCTTTGCGAGGCCTACACACACCCAAAGGGACTCGGCAAATCACTCACCATCACCTCTTTCGTTTTGTGGACTGGGATGCGGATGGCAACATGGATATTGTGCTCGGGTATTTCGACTCGACTGCCTCAGATGCTCTGAATATTGAGTTCCTTCGACGTGGCTTGCAAGCGGAGCACTTGATTACGATTGATTCTGAAGCTATCAATGCGACGACGCACTCAGAAGCTCAGCCCAATCTGCGCATGAATCAATCTTCATGTTCATCGACTTATAGGAGCAAATAGCAAAGCTCTATGGTTCAGCGGCCTTTGA
Source organism: Symbiodinium pilosum (assembly GCA_905231905.1). NCBI lineage: Eukaryota > Dinophyceae > Suessiales > Symbiodiniaceae > Symbiodinium > Symbiodinium pilosum. Next base: position 3,828 of record CAJNIZ010010538.1, on the reverse strand, counting down.
TCGAAGCCAAGAACGTGTGGATCCATGCTTGTCCTTTCTGATTTGCACATTAAATCATGGGGTCCCATATTACACCCCCCCTGAATAAGGCTTAAATAAAAAATAGACCGTATTTGGGGTCTATTTGGGGTCTATTTAGGGTCTATTTAGGCCCAACTTTCCCTAAACGAAGCTATCCAACAACCTACTTGCACCCCATTTTCGAGAATTCGGAAAAGTTTGCGCATGAGGAAAAGGTATCGCTTTGCAAAACAAGGTTGCTACTGGCGCAGGCTGTTATCAGTGTTACCCTAAACCCTAAACCACTGTACAGGGCACAAATCGAGAAGGGATTTCATTGGTAGATTTCCGAACCCGGTGCGCTCCCCGACTTCATGGCAAACTCAAAAACCGTGCAAACACTGAAGCCTTCGACTCCTAAGGTGAGGGTGGAAAGCCTTGATGTTGTAATCCCTAATATTGGAACCCCCCACCCCCTAATATTAAGACCCCCCACTAAAATGTGGTTATGCCACATTGGGGGGTTGCAATACCGGGTTGGGGGTGGGGTGGGGTTTCTAAAACCTAAACCTTAATTAGGGGGGAGGGCATGAAGGGCATGCAGCATGAAGGTATGTAGGTGTAGTTGGTCGCCCCTGGCCTTCCCCTAGTTGAAGAAAGATTTCCATCATGGGACCCCTTACCACCCTCCCTCCCTATATTAGGGTTCAGGTTCCTCCTAGCCTTAATTACCCTTAATTTTCCCTAAATAAGCTTATTTAAGGGGGAGCTAGGGCGCTTAGTATAAGGGGGGGCGGCAGAGGCCTCATGATTCCAAGGCAAGAATCGAAAGCTTCGACGTGGTTGATTGGGATGGAGACCAGGTGAGTAGTGTTGAAAATAGGGGTTACAGGGTCCACAATAGGGAGTAAGATTCTATCCTGTTTAGGATCCCTATATAATCCCCATATAACCATAAAGGGAATAGGATCTTGCTTGGTTTGGCTACCAAAAAACTCACTACTCAGGTGCCGGACTTATTGCTTTGCAGTCGTGGAGGTGGATCCACTAACGTGAGCTTCATCAGTGGATCTCTTCTTCCAGACTTCTCTGGGAGCGCCACAATGATCGTGTCGGTGGATTCAGGGTTATGGTGTGACCTTCGCGCAGTGGATTTTGATGATGACGGCGATGTTGACCTTTTCATTGGTCAAGATAGATACTTCAAGCGTCTCACTCCCACACTACTGATTGAGCAAAGCGAAAACCCCATAGCCATGTTCGATGGCAATGTGATGCAGATCGCTGATGTTGACGGTGATGGACGTTTGGAGGTTCTTGTACGGAAAGGGGCAAACTTCAGAACCTTTCGGCAAAGTCTTGATGGCGGCTTTGTGGAACCTATGGACAATCCATTAGGGAATTCCAGGGCACAGCGATGACTATTACTTGAAGATTGCGTTCACCAAAATGGAGGATATCAACGCACATGGTCTTAGCCATTCAGTTCTGTATGTTACGGACTGGAATTCTGATGGCCTGCCCGATCTTTTCAAGATTGATTTTAAGCACATGCAATCCAACTCCACAAGAGGAAGGTGGAGTTGTGACCAGCATTACCAACCCTAAACCCTAAACCCTAAACCCTAAACCAACATGTCCTGAACCCTGGGGCGGCGCAAAACTCTCGACTCACCAGTTCCGCAAACATCAAGCTAAGTGGCCGGCCTTCCTGGCTCCAGGCCGTGGACTAGAATAAGGGTTTTAGGGTTTAGGGGTTTTCGGTTGTAGGATCTAAGGTTTAGGGTTTAGGGCTTCCTGCAGGCCGTAGACTGGAACAAGGATGGCATTGACGATATCTTGCTCGTGTCCAACGTTTGGCTTGGGGAATTCCAGTTGTATAAGGTCAACGAGCAGACCGCCCAAAACGTTCCAGCGGTCCTGGACAACGTGCGCCCCCTTGGTGCCTACGCGGGCTCTTGCCTTGTTGATTGGGATGGGGATGGCAACCTGGACCTCATTGTCACTTCGGGCGATAGGTTGATCTCCCTAAATCCAAACCCGACAACCCTAACGCCTAAAGCCTAAACCCTAAACCCCAAATACTAAACCCCAAAACCCTAAGCCCGAAAACCCTAAACCCAAACCCCAAACCCGAAAACCCTAAAGCCTAAACCCCTAAGCCCTTATAGGTTGATCTGCTATGAGATGGTCTCTGGAAAGCTGCAAGCTAATCCTGACCATCCTTTGAGTCACGTGGCCTTGACCATCAGTGATATGATTCGGCAACTCATACCCGTTGATTGGGACCATGACGGGGACATGGATTTGTTGGCCGTCGAGTTCCCGTTCCAGAAGGCGCAGTACTTCGAGCAGCAGCAATGGCAGCATCAAGGTGTCGCAACTTGAGTCTGTGGGTCCTCCCTGGGACTGGAGGGAGTCGCGCCAGTCATTGCATTTTCTGGACTGCGATGGGGACGCTGACCTGGATGTGCTGGTGCTCGCCCGAAAAAGGGATCCACCGCTCAGGGCTTGTGAAAACGATGGTGCCGGAGCTTGGCTTTGCTCCGATGAGTTCCGATGCTTGGGAACTGATCTTAGCAGTTGGAGGCCCAGTGATTTTGGAGAACTTGGTGAGATTGAAGCTGTGAGCGTGGGCAGCTCATCTGATGGAGGCCTCAGCCTCATGGTAGCCCATCAATCTCGTGTGGTGCTTTGGACGGCTGGATTTTGCGAGCCGGACGACCCATGCAACCAGAAAGGCTTTTGCCTGCAAGGGCAGCCTAGGTGCGAATGCAAAGCAGGTCATGAACTCCAGGATTGTTCTCGCTGCGAGCCGAATTACTACACTGCTTCGCTGGATGGAAGGTGGACGCAAAACTGCAAGAAATGTTTCGGGGAAGGAGGCCACGTTTGCTATGGCCGTGGAAGCTGCTTCGATGATGTCAGAGCAGCCAAAGAACCCGCAAGCAGCGACTTCTGGATCTCCTGGGGCTTAGACCCAAGGAATGACTGGGCAGCTGCACTCACGGCCATGGGGAATGGCTCATGTCTTTGCTTCGAGGCCCGGAGATCATGAATCCCACCGTCAGAAGATATGATTAAGGTCTTTATACCCAAAGTTCCCGAAAGCGTCAGCGAGGGTTCTTTGGAGAAAAGCACTTGCCAGATTCACACTGCTGGACTCACACCGCTCGACTCACATTATGTCTTAATTTGGTCTTTGTTCTTTAGCCGGGGCAGGCCTAGCGGGATTCGGCGGGGCGCACCCTCTGCGCGTTTCGTGCGCGTCGCGGCTCTCTCACTTGAGTGCCGCGCGAGTGCGAATTTGGCATCGCGACGCGTCCTTGGAATTTTGCGTGTCGCGGCGCTCTCGTTGTGGCGCCGCGCGAATCTCGAGCCGAAATTCGTTCTCTTGTGGTAGAAAGGCGTTTTTCAAACCCGTCGGAGCAGCGGGCTTCGAAATTCGTTCTTTTCGAAATTCGTTCTGTTGTAGTACAAAGTAAGTACGCGAAATGCCTCTCCGAAGCCTGCCGGAGCCGAGGGCGTGGAAATTCGTTCCTTTGTAGTACAAATTAAGTACGGTCGCGGCGCCCCTCTGAATCCGTCAAGCTAAGGGGGAACTCCACAAGAGGCGTGTTGTGGCGCCCCTCTGAATCCGTCAAGCTCAGGGGGAACTCCACAAGAGTCGTGTTGCGGCGCTCCTCTGAATCCCTCAAGCTAAGGGGGAACTCCACAAGAGGCGTGTTGTGGCACCCCTCTGAATCCGTCAAGCTCAGGGGAACTCCACAAGAGGCGTGTTGTGGCGCCCCTCTGAATCCGTCACCCAATAGACCGAGTTAGTCAAAA
>CAJNIZ010010537.1:0-12048 GCA_905231905.1 Symbiodinium pilosum | reverse complement strand
TATAGGGGTTCTATAGGGGTTCTATAGGGGTTCTATAGGGGTTCTATAGGGGTTCTACAGGGGTTATATAGGGATTATATAGGGATTCTATAGGGGTTATATAGGGATTATAGGGTTCTATAGGGGTTATATAGGGATTATATAGGGATAATGGAAAAGAAAATGCAAACTACTATCTTCTTCAAGGGTTTAGGAATGCTACGGAACTTCAAGTATACGTGAAAAAACGGGTCAGCTTCACAAAACAGGGCTCCATGCTTACCCCAACTAGGGGCCGTACCTTACTTGGTACACCCAAGACTTCCTGGTTGTGAGTGCATCCCTATAGCAGCCCCTATATAACCTCCAGTAACATCAAGTCACATGTTCATTTCCATGCGCCTAATTCCCCACAAAAAGCCAGCAGGAATAACGCTTGTCCATTCTTGCACTCCGGAGTTCTAGGAGCATGAGGCTATGGGTATCCACACACAAAATTCCATGATCTCCTAAACCCTAAATCCTAAACCCTCAACCTTAAATCCTGTACCCTAATCCCAAAACCCTAAATCTTAAATCCGAAGCCCTAATCCCTAAATCCTGAAGCCCAAACCCTAAATCTGAAATCCCAAGCCCTAAACCCCCCCCATGGAGCCAGGCAGGGGGCCTCTGGGCTTCCCCCGGGCGTCGCATAGGCTGAGCCTGCCAGGCCTGGGGCTTGAAGTGATCAAAAAGAATCCGATGCCTATGCCACCAGGGTAATATTATATTGGGGTTATATAGGGGTTATGCTGGGATAATGGAAAAGAAAATGGAAACTACTATTTAGGGTTTTGGGTTTTGGGTTTTAGAGCCTGTACCTGAACGCCCCCCCTTCGCCATCAAAGAAGGGCTAACTAAGGGCTGTCTGTGGATTATGTATAATGTGGGATCATGATCCCATAGCAGACCTGTATTAACTCATCAACATCCCGGGCAGGAAAGAGCGCAACTCTCGCGTTTCGTACGACGCCCTACCCGGCCCCTAAGCCTGAATCCTTCTATCCCTAAAACCGTACACCCTATATAACCCCACTGTAGTTAGTAGTTTCCATTTTAATTTCCATTATCCCTATATAGCACCAATATACTATAGTAGTTTCCATGTTCATTTCCATTATCCCTTAGACCCATCCCAGTTTCCCATTTCAGTTTACATCCTCTCGTCATCTGACTCTCCACTCAGAGTGTCCCTGTCTCTGTTCCTTGCGAGTACAACCCTGCAGGAGGGAGACATGGCGGCCGCGATCGCAGCCGCCGTAACCCGGAATTTCTCCAATGTTTTTTTCAGTTTTGGGATCCTTGGGCTGAGGGATTCCAAGATTGAGGGATTCCAAGACTCACTGTTTGGGATTCAGGGTTTAGGGCTTAGGGCTCAGGATTCAATTAAGTCTTAGGGTTTGGGGGGTTAGGGCATACTCACGGTTTGGTGTCCATAGTTTTGAGTTTGCGGCAGCAGCCGGCCGTCTTGACACAGAAAAATTGTCATGTTTTGGAGAGCACTGCGCTTGTGTTGGTAGACAAATTTGCAGAAGCAGGAGCCGCAACGATGGATGCAGTAGCCGCCATAAGTCATAAGTGATCAAAGGCCGTGGATCTTCATCCCAAAGTCCTCAACCCTGATGCCTGACTTCTTAGCCACAGCAGACAGCATCATGAAAAACATTCAAAAGCCCGAAGCCATATAGACGGCCCTCAAAACCCCCAAGGCGTTATAACCAGCCATCGAAAGCACCACCAGGTTCGCCGCCGTGACGCTGCTGAAAGGGGCGCTGAAAGCGATTCACCGAAATCGGATAGCCCCTCTTTGTCGAGAGCAGCAACAGTCAAGAACAATCGACCCCAGGCCGGAGGAACTTGAAAGAATGGCCTCAGGGTTGTTGGTATTACTATTACTTTTACGGTTACTATTACTACTACTATTATTACTACTATTACTACTACTATTACTATTATTGGTATTAGGTCCCGGTTATAGATTGAATAGGGTTTGGCGTTTACAGAGGTGTTATGACTGCTCATCGGGCTGCCCCTGTGCCCTGAGAGCCAAAGCCTTCGCTGGCACGAATGGCATTGGTGGTTTGGGTCTTGGGAGGTACAGAAACCCGTTTTTGGTCATAACGGCTGACTTCCTGTTAAAGTTACAAATTACAGGGATATTTGGCATCACGGAGGGAGCGACGATCTTTGGAACATTCCTGCGACGCAGTAGCACGATTCACATAGGTTCATTTGTAAAGTCGCAGTAGCACCCGGCCTGCTTCTTCTAACCTGAAATGTTGGGCTTGGGCCCGCGGTTGGGAGTATTTTCCAGCTTTGGTGGGTGGAATCTATGTCAATTCCTAGGATAACGTTGTGCGCAGCATTTGTATGCTTTTTCGTCCTGGTTATGGATTCTCAGAACATCTGCCGTTGATTGTTCCAAGTATTGTGGTAGCATTGCTCATTCTTGTTTGCACCAGTGGTGTCTGGTTGCTAGTGTTGCATCATTGCCGTGATTACCCGAAGTGCAACCTTCCTGCGCAGTGTGCCCTGGCCACCAATAGCCTGGTTTTGGGGGCTGCGTGCCACCGTCGGCTTGGAGCAGAAAAGGTAACCCGAAACCGTCAGCCCTAAACCGTAGACCTGAAAGCCTAAGCCCAATCGAAACCTTCAGCAACCCTAAAGCAAATACCGTAGGTGGATCCCCCACCCAGTAATAGTGACTATAAGGGATAATAGGGATTATATTAGGGTCCTATCATATTCCTATTATACCACTATTACAGGGTGGGGGGTCCTCCTAACGTATACCTGAAACCCCACGTGTTGCAAGCCCACAGGCGGCTTTGGACTTGCCACCGCCTGGAACCGGCCAGTGGTCTAATTTTGGGTTTGGGGTTGGGGATTTAGGTGTTTAGGGTTTAGGGTGTATAGTAAAGGCTCTAGGGCCTAGGTTCTAGGATTTGAGGTGAGGGCTTAGGGGTTTAGAGATTTAGGGTCTAGGGTCAACAGTAGGGTTCTCGGCGTCTGGGATTTTGGGAGATTCAACCTCGATAGTTCCCTCTTAAGTAGATAGAATATGGGGTATATGGGGATCTTATTATGACATTGGTCAATTCCATTTTCTATCGACCTCAGGGGGACTATATCATACAGTGATCAATTTAGCATCTGGCCGTGCGTAAACAAATTTGTGCTGAGTTTTGTAGAGATCCTATGACCTGAGCAGCAAGAAAGCATGGAGTTCCCATGTGAGGGATGATGGCTTTTGGACATTCCTATGACACTCAGGGCTTATAGCGCCAGTGATTTGGGCCAAGTTCTGAAACATCCCAATAGGATACTTCTCGAAACAGGCTGTTTAAGTCCACCCAGACAGTACGCTGCTGACAAGAGAGATTCCCCCAAAAAGAGTGTGCCACACATCCAAGGCTTCTGGAAATACCAGCGGCAATCTGCCGAAACGTGCCCTTGGAGCTCGAAGGTATGGAATTTGCCTTGCTTGCTAGCTGAGTGTGGTTAGCTTCCTGCGGTTTCTCAAAAGAGGCTGGGTTCTGTTCTGGGGTGGGGTGATGTGGATGATCACAAGGCAGGCTTTCAGCGGCCCGTGACGAAACAAGGAGCGTACAGTTCGAATGAGAAACACGTGGAATCGCATTACCCCAATATTAATGACGCCCCCCACCCCGCAAAATTAAAGGGGTCCGAACTTGTCTTGTTCATACAAGGGGGTGGGGGGGGCATTTCATGAAAGAATCAGATACGGCTGCCTTTAAACTCCATGGAAAACGAATAGTTAATGGATTCCATCAATTGAAGTACATGAATTCCTAACTGAATATGTCGCGAGTTTATTAATCAGTTGGATACTCATAATTGATAGTTCCAGAACTCCCCTAATTCATCGCTAGGTGGCCCCTTGTAATGTCGTCTTGCCCTAGTTAAAGAAGCGCTCTTCCTGACTGTCAGGCCCCAGTATTAATATTAGGCGGGATGTGGTTTCTTGACTGGCCTTGGATTAGCTAGGAATGCAGCAATGGATCCTTACAGCAGTCCCTATATAACCCAGTATGTTTTTTCCATGTTCTTTTCCTTTCCTTCATTCCCAGCTAACCAAAGGCCAGTTGAGGGGAAGAGAGTGCAGCTAGCCGAGGGACCCCAGAGAAGAAGATCATACAGAGGTCACAGTTAATCACATGAGCTGTAGTCTAAACCCCTTAAAGTGGAGTTATATAGGGATTATATAGCGGACTACTATAGGGGTTATTAAAGGGGTACTAGGAGTTTAGACTACAGCTCACATAAGCCTCTCCCCCTAATTCAGATAACATGAATACACACGATAACATATTGATCGTAGTGCCACTGTAGAAAGGAGGAATGAATAACAAGACCAGTAGCAATACGCTTTAAGGCAGGTCTGTAGGGAGGGTAAACCACAACAAGCCCAAAACCCTGAAGCCTGAAGGAGTGCCTTTGAAACAATAGTTCCTTGGAAGGTACATGGGCATTCGGGTACAACTGTCTGTGGCAGCACTGATCGCTGGCAACTTTATCATGAACGTCGTCGAGCCGCTTGTCATATATACTGAATGCCTTGCATCCCGATAGCAATTTTCTTGACGTACAGAATCCCACAAGTATTATCCCAAAGCCTACAGGATCGAGTCTCAAAGACAAATTCTTTTGATTCACTGAACTACCACCACACATCAATGATGGAGTCTGTTGCCTAGCTTACGGCTGGGTACCTTGCAGAGGGGAGAAGGTGTTCAGGGGCACTTGCGAATGAAGCCACTGCATGTGACCGCCTCGCGCCTCGCACCCCCTCCCAAAAAATACGGCTTAGCGAGTTCCTTCAGTTCTTGCGTTTCTGGATACCTGCAATGGTGTGCCTTATATGCGTCCTGATTGTATTGCTACGTGCAGCCGGAGCCATTCCAATTCTGCAGCACTTGCATTTGCACAGGTCGTTCTGATGCTGGCATGCTGACACATGCCTTTAAATGGTGAATGGAATCGAGCTTGAAGACAATCGCGGCACAGTGGCACATGTGAGGAAATGGATAGATCCGGATGGCGACACCTACCCTGACATTTGGGTGCCTTGATTCGAAAGTGCAGAACATGAGGCTACCGCAACGTGCAGCCTGCCGTTGGATGCTCTCATGAGAAATATTGACATGGTGGCTAGCAAAGGTATTGGGTCGATCTCCACAAAAAGTTTCATGTTTCGTGCTCTATTTGCTAGTCGTAGCGTGGTCTACCAGAAGCGCATCCTTCGTAATACTGGGCTTGTCCCTAAGCCCTAAACCCTTAACTGCGACAGTTTTGTAATTCCAGTGCTGTTTGTCCTGCCAGGTTGGCTTCGACATCTTTTTCAATGTCGCTGGGCTCAAAATGGAGAGCATGTTTGGACAGACAGCGCAGAGCTATTGCAGCGCTACATGCGGAGAATATACAGCTGAAGAGAGATCAGCTCCTCAGTGAGAAAACCCAGCAAGGAAGACTAGGCCCACCAATCTTGTCACACATATTGTGTGGCATTTTGCTAGGTTCCCGCTGGAGGTCCTCCAGAAGGGCTTTGTTATGACAGGCTCACAAACTTCTTCTGGGGCCTTTGAAGACAAGAGGAGGCAGTTGACTTGTAAGAGGCTCTCATTTTGCTGGAGCGCTCGAAGACTTCAACATCTTTGGCCCCCTCGCTCCTCCACCATGCGCAGTTAGACCCCAATCTCCAAGAGCTCAGGGCTTGGGTTCTTCAACCCCAACTCCAATCCCTATAGTCCCCCTTAAGTAGATAGAATATGGGGTATATGGGGATCTTTTTGATATTAATGTACCCCACGCTATATTCTATCTACTTGAGGGCGAGTATGGGGATCTCACTGTGATATACCCCAAGCCATATTCTATCGATTTGAGGGGGACTATACACACTAAACTTCGCCATGTGAGCTATAGTCTAAAGTCCTCATCGGGGTGTTATATATAGAGGGTATATAAGGGAGCACTACAGGGATTATTGAGGGGGATGCTAGGAGGGGATGCTAGGAGTTTAGACTATGGCTCATGTAGCCACAAACCGGCAAGGTTAGCTTTGCTGTGGAGTTGCTTTGGAACATGTACTCATTCTGGCTGCGGCGATTCTGGCAACTTGACTTGCATTAAGGTATATTGGGATTATATTGGGTTCTGTTGGGCTTTTTTAGGGGTTTAGTTGTTTTTTTATTGTATGGAAAGGGAGGGGTGCGTCGGGTATAGATGACATGCATTGATCAGTTCTGGGGGAGTTTTGGTACAGGGGTTCAGGACAGGGCCTAAAGCGAAGCGTGGCCACCGTGCGGAGACAAAGGGGGTCCCTTTGGATGACCTTTTCGAGGTTCTTTAGAGACTTTAGAGAATGTGCCAAATATCTGGGCCACCAGGATTAGTTCCTATATGGTAGGGACGCCGCATTAAGATTCAAATCTTGGGCACATGCCAATCTCATGTCGTGCAGTATTGTTGAGAATAAGGGCCATGAGGGTCGCGGTAAGCCGGTAAGCATTATGATGTTGATGCAGCAATTTTGCCTGCGGAGCACGCTGTATAAGTATAAGTACTGCACAAGCCTAATGATACCGCACAATCTGAAGGCTGCGCATGGCACCCACTTCCGGATGCAAGATGCAGTCTGTTGCGCCGCAAGGAAATCAGCCTGGAACGTGTTTGATGTCATCGTCGTCACTATCGGACCCCGTTTTCAGCCGCTCATGACAGCCAAGTAGGCAGAGATATTTGACTTCTCGATTTTCTTTTTGGAAAAATGCTTAGACCGCATTTCTGCACTTGTAGCATTCTGACCGCTAGTGCTGCTACAGTTATTACGAGTCATTGTTGCATTTCCGTGGAAGCAGCGCCTGTGCTTGTCGTAAGGACCCTCACTCCCCCCAGACCCTCCTCTGGGTTGCTGTAAAGGACCTTAACCCAAGTTACCATACCAGGCATATATATATATATATGGATTAAGGGTTTCCCCAAAACTTGAATTAAGTCCCTTTCGCTGCCGCCCGAGCGGGTGTCGAAGCCGCAGCAGCAACCCAGTTGAAGGACTCATGAACCTCGTGCTGAGCGACCTTCCGGGCCCGCTAAGTCTGCTCAGCTGGGAGCCAAGTCTCCCTATGACTTCTCCTCGGGTATATCCCTAACTCCCTGGTGCTTAGGAGGGAATGGGGGAACGGATCATGGGGATTCTATCGGGATTACAATGGGAATCCATTCCCCCATTCCCTACCAAGCACCAGGAAGTTAAGGATTCAAGTTGGGGTTCCAATAACGAATCTCTTTCTGGGGGGTCCCTACAATGAAGCTACAGCATTTTGCGAAACATGGCGGGGGGAACCTGTTTATGGAAACCCAGGTCCCTAGATTCCTGACCCAAAGCACTTGAATGGGACGCCTAGATACCTGGATCCAGTATGAACCCTGAGCCTTTAAATCGCGCTGAGGGTTCAAGTTTCGAGCTTAAGGCTTTTTTGTGGTGAGTCGATCTTTAGGATTTGGGTGTAGTGAACGGGGACTAGACTGTCGAGATGAAATTCTAAGGTGCAGGGTCACGAGGGTGAGTGGTTGAGGTGGGATGGTATTCTGGTTTTGGTGCTAAAGCAGAATTGTTTTGAACAGTACTGAAGCAAAGTAGGCGGTCTGACATACGGAGGCCTTCGTGACTTCGTGTTTAGCGGGAGGCTAAATTTGAGGAATGCCAGACTGCCCTCAGCAGGAAAAGTTGAGAGAACCACTGTCAACTTGATTGCATCTTAATGCTCCGTTTGACAGAACACGCGTTTTGCCATCCTTGTCTCGAACCGTGCTCTGCTGATACCTCTGCACTTTGAACCTTCAGCTTTTCTTTTTCCCAGGAATGATGCGGGCTTCTTGGCAGCAAGTCGGCCGATTCTGTGTGGCCCTTGCGCGCAGGGCAGTCTGAAGCCTAAAAGGTTCACGGGCGGGCCAAGGGTTTAGGGAAGCCTTTTGCCAGTTCTGCCTGTTCCATATTATGGTCTTATCATGAGCTAATTGTTTATGCCAGGCTTAGGTTGCTTCTTCCATTTCACCATAGATGCTCCCTGCGGGTACAGGCCTTCCGCGTGTTTCGGCTCTTCAAGCGCGTGGAGTCGGTCCCTCAGAAGCTCCTGAACATGTGGGCATGTTTGGAATAGGGTTGGGAATAGCATTCTGCGTTTTGTCCAAAGAACCACCTAGAATGGTGTCCATCCAAAGGAGGGTATAGTCTAATAGTAGAGTTTGGGTACATACCCGCCGTCATCAACTTGGTAAGTTTGACTGACCGACCCCTCTGTTTGAACAGGAAGTCCAAGTTGTAAGCAGGTTGTACCGCACAGTGCCTGATATCTGTTATGACTTGGTCTCCATATTTTCAAGGAAAACACAAGTGGCTTATGTAATTCTTGCAATGCCGAGGTCGCTGCACAAGATTATGAAGTCCCTGTCGAAGGCCATACCCGGTGTGGCCAACGCGTGCTCTGGCAAATCCTGGCAAGCTTAGGTGGCATTGGACATTTTTTTGGGCAAGCATACTTGGAAGGGACTATGTGGTAGTTTCCATACCAAGGCGGATCGAAATATAGACCCCAAAAAATCCAGATATATCTCTCTATATGCATATATAGTCGCCCTTCAGTAGATAGAGTATGGCTTTGTGTACATTGTAATAAGATCCCCACATAATCCCCAGATTCTATCTACTTAAGGGCGACTATATGTTCCTGATTAGGGACTCCCAAACAAAGCCGGTGGAGGAAGGTATGTAAGGCAAACTGGGCAGGATTCTCCATGCGCTGTAGGGTTCAGGGTTTATGGGGGTGTTATGGTTTGAGTGATTCGCTTTATGACATGGGGGTTGCCAACAATTGGGGATATCATTTTGGGGGTGACGGAATAAGGCTGATGGTATGTTGGGTTCTATATTGGGGTCGGGTCCCCTTATTTTATTTTTTTTGGAAAATTGCCACATTCCTCAGAAGATCATAACGGAAGAAGGTCTCCGGATAAGTGAGATCTGCCTACAACTTTGAGATATGCACTGGGAAGCTGCTGCAGCTGCTACAGGACATTGCAGGACCGTTCCTGTTAAGGAAGAATCCTGACATTTGTGAGGGATACGTAAGATGACCAGAATGTTGAGACACGCACCTGACTTCAACTGAGGTTTCTGATTCTGCTGCTCGTCATGTCGATCTATGCCATATTAGGCGGACACAAAAAGTTTTACCCTGCCGTGCTTGGTACTAACATCCTAAACCCGCAATCGCTTGCAAGCTTTGCTTGGTTGTTGCGAGGCGTGGAGTTCTTTGGGACCTATGCCAACGGTGGCAACTACACCAATGAGTGGCCTGACAACCGACGGTCGCAGCGTGCAGTATAACTGAGAGGGGTTATTGAGAGCTGTTCTGGTTGCGTTGTCGCTGTACTTGCTGTAGTTTTGCTGTTATTGCGTGTCCTCTTCTTCTGCGTTCCAGTCGTGCTCCTGGCTATGTTCTGAACCACAAGTTCTGTGCACCACCTCATTTTGGCCATTTGTCTTATCGCTGTTGTGGGAAATTCCATTTACCTGAGGCTTGGTGAAGTTGTGGAGATCATCACAGCCAGGGCTGCTTGTTTGAATTCAAAACCCTACTAGCCCCTGAACCTGTAGCACAGCCCTGTTTCATCCCGCTGCTTAAATCACGTTGTGACATGTCACAAGGAGCTGCCATTTGGCGACGAGAACTTTGGCAACTTTCACCGATCTCTCTTCACCATGTTTCAGGTGCTCACAGGCCTGCCTGTAGTTTGAAAGTAAGGACAAGGCGCTTGGTAAGCAGTTCTCAGCAATCCTGTTTGTGGTTCTTTGTAGCATGATACTCTGAAAAGTTCACAACCCGTCATTTGAAACCCATGTGAAGCCGATGCCGTCAATCTAGTCGCCTGAAGTACGAATCAGGGATTTCCCATAGTGTCCCGTGTAATCAGTACTCACCTCCAGTATACTAAGCTCCAAAAAGTTGCTTGCAGAATTTAAGTCTAAAACCCCACCACTAGCGCTTGGAAGGCGAGTCTTGGTCGGAGGTGGTTGCGCGACCCTTGCTGCACACCACGGACCTCACGCAGGAGGGGCATTTTGGGTTTGAGCTTTGTGGGATGTAGGATTATGTAGCCTTTTCGCAGCTTGTTCTGACATCTTATAGTCCGGGTGCCGATCTCTAGGAAGTCCCCATGAAGTAAATCTTGGTGTTGCCTGTGCGAGGCAGCGGGTGTCTTGGCTGCAAATCTGCCATGGGGCGGCTCGAGAGTTTTGAATGCATAAGAGGTATCCGGATGATCCCTCCTTTATCCACATAATTAAGTAGATCCCATGGCCATCTCCATTTTAGAGACCCAAACCCTAAACCCCTCCTTGTGGCCCAAATTCAGATAGCTTGCCTGTGCCAAGGTGTCTCGTTCTTCTTTATCTCCTTCAACCTGGTGAATGGCGCCTGGGGCAGCAGGCTTATGACATGTAGGGCGGGCTTCGCCCATAGCTTACTATAGTATATCACAACGTATTGTAGGTTATGGGTTATGGTCCCCTATATACCCTAAACCCCCTAATTTTCAGGCAGCTTGGTTTTCCAGCCTTGGCAAGAACACGTCAGTGATTGCAGACCATTTGAGGAGTTGTGCTCATCAACGTCGTGATAGCGGTGCTGCTTGAGAAGATGGTGGATGATGAGGCGCAGATGCCAGTTCCCTTTTGGCAGGTTCTTCAAGGGTTTAGGGTTTAGGGGTGGGGCACGTTTTTGAGGGCCATTGTGCAGGGAAGCCACGTGATGTGGATCATACCTACTGAGGACCTGCCTTCAAAGACTTCCCTGGGCTTGTCCACAGACATTGCATTTGCACCTGCAAGCCGACAAAGCTGTTTGCTTGCTAAGAAGCACGAAGCGCCGGGCGAAGAAGCAGAAGAAGATCAAGAGGCAGCATGCGCCGCCAAACAGTACTGGTATTGCTATGCCCACACACAGCATGTCATCCTGACTATTTGGGCTTTAGATCGCTACCGTCTTATCCTGATTAATCATAGGTATGGCCTTGGCTGCTCTTACCTGGTGTGGCATTGCTGTTGACTGGTTGCTTCGGGGATTTCCCCAACATCCCCCTGAGAGGTATGTGAATCCGTCTCCGACTTTCAGGATCGCGTGGTGGCCTTGCATAGCTTTCACTTGGATGAGAGCGCCCCGGCTGCACGTGTTTGCAAGCGGCTGGCACAGTGGTACTGACGAGATGATTCAGTACTGTAGCACGCGCTAACAACAGCAGAATCAACTAGATGCAAAACACAAGACCTATTAGTTGTGGGCATCATGGTCATAGTAGTAAGGGGTCTTCCCGACCATAGTAAGCAGAGCGGCAATGCGTCATGGCATTTTGGACACAATATCTGCAGGCGTAGCTTTACCAGGATCACAGAATTTTGAGAAGCAAGGTCCCTATGCAAGAAAACCTTACCCCTAGCAATGACGTAGGCATATGGGAATCTTCAACGAAAGTCCTTCACGGTGACCTTATCATCACTGTTTCAAGGTCATGCATCTATATGATCCTCCCATCTCCGCCAAAAAACAAAAAACAATGGGGTTCCACCCTAAACCCTAAATCCTAAACCCTAAACCCTATTCCTCCCTTTTTTTTGGAGTTTGCCTTTGGCTGGGAGGTGCAGAGTTCGAGCCGAAGAAGCTCGAGCCAAAGAAGGCTGCGGCATCATCAATTTTCAGAATATTGGTAATTATTCCTAAGCGAAAATGAAATGGAAACTACTATTTAGGGTTTAGGGCCTACACCCTAAACCCGAAGAGTAGTTTCCATTTTATTTTCCATTATCCATATTGGTAATTGTCACTAGCTGCGCTACTGCCGCGACGATGACGATTCCTCCTCCTACTCCGACTTCCACTTCTACTCCTACCGTCCTACCCTTGCAACTCCTACTCCTACTATTTCTTCTACGACTACCACTACAACTGCTGC
>CAJNIZ010010535.1:65496-95500 GCA_905231905.1 Symbiodinium pilosum | reverse complement strand
CCCAATAACCCATATAGTAACCCTAGTTATCCCCATTATTAACCCACTTACTAAGTCCCCCTGACCCTCCAAGTAGGGGTTAGGGTTTAGTGTTCAGGACTTGGACCCCATGGCTTGGGTTCTATGGCATAGAGCTTAGGACTTAGCCACCTGTACCTTGACTGTAGGCTTGGAACTACTGGCCCCTGTGGTATACCTACAAACCTAATTAATTAAGGGTCGCAGTAGGACCCTAGACCTGGACAACTTTGGGGTATCGGGGTAAGGATCTGGAGCTAACAGTGTTTTTTGTCGTATAGTAATGACACCTTGAGAGGGAGGAGGGTTCTTCAATTTGTCCATATGGCCGCCCGCAAAATTAGGAGGTCCCTCAAAAAAAACCACCCATGGGCATTGTGCGATTACGCGACGCTAAGCCCTAAACCCTGAACCCTATCGCCTTCAGGTGATGGTCCTACAATAGCCCTTCCATCCTAACAGTAAACACATTAAGCCCCGCCCTCCTAAGAAGCACCATTTCCAGTACAACTGCACTGTATAATGCAGGAATATCTATTAGGGGTTTACTGCTGACGGAGGAAATGTTGCACCACCTCAGATCCCTTGAGTCTTGCAGTTCCCGGCTTAGGGTTTAGGGTTTAGGGGGTGCAGGATTTCGTCCATCAATAGGACAGGGAGGCGATCGCTAATGTAGAAGACTGGATATTTGGCGCATTATCCCGTTTACAAGCCTTGTGTATAGTCAAATACACGAAAGCCCCGTTCGAGTTTGGCAGGCCCATGCATAAAGTGAAGACGTTTTCTTGGGAAAGCGCAGATCCAAAGAGAATGCTATTCCAAGCATGCACTGGTCAGCCAGCACGAGATATTTCCCAGTTCGTCTGCAACTCCCACGAAGCCCTGTATGTGCCCTCAACGAACGTCGACTATGCGAAGGCAACAACTTACCCAGCACATATAAGTCTTGCTCACAAGCATTCAGTACAGTCCACAACAGAATCTCTGAGGCTACAAGCGCATCCCAAAGACTAAGCCTTCATACGTTTATTCCTCCATAAACTTAGCTGACTCTAGGACCCTTGCAAAACATTTTAAGTATCAGGAAACCCCAAAATTTGGTAGTCCTAAAAGCCAAGCAAACGAGAACTCAGAAGCCAGGGAGGAGTTGAGATCAACCCTCCAATTAAGCTTTAGGGTATAGGGTTTAGGGTTCGCGTTAGGGTTTAGTGTCCAGAGTCCCCCTAATCAACTGGACCCAATACCTTTAACCCTGAACTAGCAAACGACTTTTTACGGCTTTCCGGAGAATTCACTGCCGGTGCAGTTGTCCTGGAACCCTTCAGGAATATCAATGCTGAGCATAAAGGCTGATAGTGGTGGTTCGTAGGGAATATGGGAATATACTCCCTAAATAACCGATGTATAATGTATATAATGTATTCTCTCATTCCCTGCTGACCTGCTGGCCACCAGTAAGTCATGGGGTTCCCCCCTGTATACCCCGAATATACGATGATCTTTGCTGTGGTGGCCAAGGCAGGGTGCCCCTAATCTTGGGAAATCTCCAGATCGAAGTTTCACACTTATCGGCCATTTTCTGCCCTGAAGCCAGAACTTTGAACTCTATATTACCATTGCTTTTACTATTGCTCTTACTATTACTATGATTCTTATAAGAAGCCCAGGAACACTGCCGACTGCCACGCCCAAAAGTGTGCGACCTTGCATGGTCGGAAAGGCAGAGAGGGGTTGTATAGGGATAATGGAAAAGAACATGGAAACTATTGTAATGGGGTTATATTGGGATAATGGAAAAGAAAGTGGACACTACTACAATGGGGTTATATTGGGTTTAGGGTTTCGAGGGACTCGCGCACCGATCGGACTGCAAGCGGGCTAACATTTGGGTTGTTCTCAAAATTATGGGCCCCTTCTGCTTATATGGGGTATATTACGGCACCTAGTATATGGCGGTGCCAAAGTAAGACCCGAATTTTGGGAACTTCCCATATGTAGGCCGACTAAGTCCCCTGTGCTTCCAAGTTGTACGATGCTTTTGGGCGCATGGTTGCGGTTCGTGAGCAGGCCGACTTATCAAATGCACGGGCATTCAGCTTTGAATAGCTTCTTGGCCGTATACCTCAAGAGCGGTTGTGTAGAGAATGTATGGGCAACACTGCTTCAGGGGTGCAGAGTTGCTGTCGCTTCAACACCCTGGATCTCGAAGAGACAAGCTGAGCAACGCATCTCCCTGCAAACCTGATCACGCTGCCTGTCATCCACATCGCAACAGAAAAACAATGGAAGCATACCAGGAGCGACCCTGTTGCCCAGCCGAGATCAAGTGCAACAGCATTCAAATGCCAGAAAACTGCCAACCCTAAACCCTAAACCCCTAGTCCAACTGCATCAGAATGACTAGAAAACTGCCAGGTTACATGGGAGCCCCGCCACTGCGTGACCATGGAGTGGAGGTTGTCTGGTCTTGGGTCGCTTTTCCTGAGAGCAGTGCCCAGCATTCCCAACAGCTGCGACAACAGGTTTGCAATGCAGTCTCAATCGACTTCTAAGAAAACCTCAACAAAGTAGCCACGTGGATTCACTGCAAGGAGGAGCGAAAACCTTAGCGGGTTGTATCAAGTGCGCTGATGACAGCACGGCCCGTGGCCCTTAACCTGGGTTGCTGGCAAGGAGCTTAATTCAAGTTGCTGTATTGGGGAAAACCTATTATTTACTATATATACCCATTATAATAACCCTAAACCCTAAACCCTATATAACCCCATTGTAGTAGTTTCCATTTTCTTTTCCATTATCCCTATATATTCCCATTATGGTAACTTAAACTGAGTTCCTTAACAGCAAGTGTGGCTACTGACCAGCGGAGCTTGCAAGGAGTCTGCCAGGACTACAGCATTCTTGCCCAACTAGTTGACGGATCCTTTGGGCTTATATGATATAAGGTTACAATCTGGGGATCATATGGGGGAATTTAGGGGTAATGGAAAAGAACACGGAAACCCTAAACCCTAAACCCTAAACCCCTACTATTTGGGGTTTTGTGGGTGGAGGCCTGTAAAACTTCGAGATGGGGAAGCCGCCAGCCACAAGGAAGACGTTGCTCTTGAGCTTTTGACATGATTTTGCTATAGTATAATGGGGTATATATAGAGGTTATATAGGGGTAATATAGGGTTTAGGGTTTAGGGGTTTAGCGTTGGCAGACAGGTAGTCCTGCTGCGAGTTGTGAATGCATCCGCTTCTTATTGGTCTGTTGCCGACCCCTGGCAACTTTGGAGGCGCGTGGCGCCTTGACCTACAGAGCCCACACCATTGCTATTAGTATGACTAGTAAAGTTACTTTTAGTACTACTGTTCGTATTACAGCTCATCTTCGTAGCAGAATGAACACTATTACCTAGGTACAGCAGTACGCCTACCCTGACCAACCCCCCCCCCAGCCCCAAGTAAGGCCCAAGTAAACGCCATTAGAGAACAGATGCACTGTGGAAAGGCACCGGCCTCTGCACCAGAAACCTCTGCAATGTCCAGTGAAAATGGATGTCCTGGACGTTCCAGAATTTCCGCTGGCAAGATTGCAGGGTTTTTATAGGGCTTCATAACGGGCATATAGGGATATATAAGGTTTGGGATTGAGGGTTTCCCAAAAAGTAGGAGTACCATCTTGGGGGTCCCCATAATAAGGACTACAGTATTTTAAGGTCTATGCTAGGGTGACTACCACATAAGCTCTTGGTCAGTAGCCCGCCATTTTGTCGGGTGCATTGCTGAAACCTTAAACCCCAAACAGACCATGCAGCTCATGCAGCTTGGGGCCCTGGGTCAATGTTTGAGGATTTCGGGTCCCAGTGCTCATGGTTGCATGTGCTCACTGGTCGGGCCCAGGGACTGATTCAGATGGCCCAATCCCAAGAAGCACAGGCGCTGTGGGTGCTTAGCATGCACCAGAGCATAAAGACCTGAATCGCTGAAGATTCCAATTGACCCCGAAACACGCGAAACTCCAAATCAAATAGACTGCTATGAGTGCGTCATGAGCACAATCCTGACTACAAGCTCCTACAAACACGTAGTGACCAGATCACAACTTTCGAGCTGATCCTATATTCCTATATGCCCTATCAGGGTGTAGGTTGAGTTTAGATATAGTAGTTTCCATTTTCTTTTCCATTATCCCTATATTACCCCTATATTACCCTATTACATAAGGGGTACTATATGAAGACCTGTGAGCAGCGTAGGGTTTTGAGTGGTTTAGGGTTTAGGGCAAAGCTAGTTATTCTCCTCCCATTAAATGGACACCCTCCATCTACATACCAACATTCCTAAGCAAGCCTTTACACACACACACACCCAAAACCAAAAACAGATGTTGATCCTAACCCCTCACACCCAAGTCTTGAACTAGTAGCTACTTCGAGGGCTGAAGTCCATAAACGCTGTTGATGGACACAATCCTGCATGACCCTTTGTCCTCAAGCCCTTGAAAGCATGTACTTTACTTTACCTAGGGCCATGCAAGATTTCGTCCATCAACTGTAGTACATACTTTGGTGTATTTGGAGGTTTAGTGTTTAGGGTTGTTTGGGTTTAGGGTTGATGCCTAGCGTTACTGTTTGCTACATTCTAATCCCCGACACAATTGACATGTACAATGCCAGACCACTCTCCCCTTTAAGAGGGCCCTTAAGGGAACTACGTAGGGATGTGCAAGGTTTATGTTACATTTATACTCTGCCAAAATGAAAGTGGGCCCTAAAAATAGGTCCTCTACGGACTCATCTCAGTCTGGGGGAGGGCAAATGGCAGCTTCCCAAAACAAGGGAACCCCAATATAGACCCCAAAGTACTATAATCCCTTCTATCGGGACCCGTAGAAAGGTACCCCTAATTTTGGGAAACTCCCATAATTTTGGGAAACCTCTAAACCCTAAACCCTATATATCCCTATATAATCCCTATCTAGCCCCTATATATACCCCTTTAAAGGGTACCCCCAATTTTGGGAACCTCCAAATGTTATGACCGTGATATAAACCATTAGGTTGAAACATCTTCTTGACCTCACTCTATAACCCCTACATATACCCTATTAAACTGTAGTAGTTTCCGTTTTCTTTTCCATTTTCCCTACATAACCCCTACATAAGCATATAGCCCTAATTCTAGGTCCCATAGCATCTCAAACCCCAAACCCTAAAAAGGATCTACGTGCCACTTAACTTCCTGAACTCGAAAGTCTCATAAAAACTTGAAGATGAAATCACAATGTGTAGGGTGCAGTGTGTGGCAGCCCTAAACCATTTTCGCCGAAACCCTAAACCCTATGTTAACCGTGCGCCCAAACTCTAGGCTTCAGGATGTAACGCATCTGCCTCCGGGGTGTGCCGTAAACCCTAAACTCTGGCTCATCTGCCTCCGGGGTGTACCATTTGAAAAGCTGCCCAAGCTCGACCTTCGAGTCTGCAGCCCAGAGGGTTAAAAAAGGTTTGCAAAGGGGTTACATAAGGATATAACCAAGGGGGAATGGAAGACAAAATCATCAATGCCATTTCGGGTTTGGGGTGGAGGGTCTGAGGTTTAGGGTTGGGGTTGGGAGTTTAAGGTCTAGGCCTGGGGATGAGGTTAAGGGGTCCCTCCAAGACTTCACCAACACCCAATTTACGCAGTTATGGTATTGTCAATTTTTGTTACGAGGGCAGTTTTTTGCGGAGGTAGCCCCTGTATGCGCTTGCACTGGATTTCTATGTGATTTTGCACTTGATTCTCCAACAGGTGTGTGGGTGCTGTTAAAGCCAAGCGAGTAAACGACGCCTTGTTTCAACATTTGGAGTTTCTAAGACAGACCAGGGGGCCCCAATGTATACTGCATACTCCGTGTTCTAGACACGCTAAGCCCTAAGCCCTCTTATTTACAGATACCTCATTTTGTTGTCAGCCCTATGGTCTTACCTCACGACCCTGAGCTTAACCGTTCCGTTCGGCCGCACGGTTTAAACATGCGAGTCATAAGCACTACGGTGGAAACTGTAATATACTATAATATACTATAATATGATTATAAGATACTAGAAGTAATTGGGCAGTTTGGGAAAAGGCAGAATAGCCCCATGGACCTCCAGATTTCCGGTGGTGCTCCCGGTGAAGGTTCAGATTTAGGGTTTAGGGTTATCTCAGCTCCTTTAACCGAAGTTTGCCACTCTGTAGTGTCGGGACCAACACTTAAGGATAGGATCTTGTCACGGGGTATGTAAGCGAAGGGGCGTGCAGTTTCTAGATTTGTTGGAAGTTGTCTGCACGCATTGTTTTCCTGAGCTGTTTGCGCATGCCCCCCGCTGCCCGAGGACAACATTACAGCTACGCTAGATGCGGGCAAACACACGCAGAAACCCGATTTCGCACAGCCGCAGCAATATATAAGTACCAATATTCTGTTCAAGTCTATTTCAGGTACCCTATAACTATAACTGTACAAAGAACCTCGGACCGCAACATTGGGAATCATTTAGGCCCCTATATTAGAATGCCTAAAACCCTAAACCCGAAAGCCCTACACTCTAATCCCTAAACCCCTAAGCCCCTAGACCCCTAATCCCTAAACCCCTAAACCGCTAAATCCCTAAACCTCTAAACCCCTAAACCTGAATTTTCAAACAGGTGGCTGGATGCCGCGGCAGTTCTGTGCTGCTTTGCGAGGGGCTACCAGACTCCTGCAGATAAAGGGTTTAGGCGGTTCAGGGGTTTAGGGGTTTGGGTTTAGGCGGTAGGGTTTAGGGGTTTAGCGTTCGGGGTTTAGGGTTCAGGGTTTTAGAGTTCATCTGTGCGCCCATATACGACTAGAAATGACTGGGGTATTTCGGGATATAGAGGGATATACAGGGATTAGGATCTAGGGTTTGAGGTACTGCCAGCACCCAGTAACAGTCTGCAGTCAGGTTACTATTAGGGCCTCTGTATAGCGACGATAAGCTTTTTAATCAGCTGTTGCTTGGTGAGTGCAGTTCTACAGTTTCCGGGTGCGGCGCTTAAGGGCTGGCATTGCAAGCCACAAACGCTGAAGAGAATGCGTATGCTCACAAATGTTCCTAAAGCCTAAGACATGAACCCAAAACCATAACCTCTAAACCCTAAGCCCTACTGATCACGGTCTGTAGGTTTGGGCTGTGTCTGAGCGCGAGCACTTCCACAATGCACGGCTGTCTTGAAGCTAGGGCCGCTAGTACTGCTTAGGGGAGGAGTTCGCAAAATCTGTTCTTACGGACACTTGGGATATCTGGGTATAGCATAGGGAACCCTCGTGATGGGTTGTATTTAAGAATGCGCGTGAGGTGTTTTGTAAGCAGGGAGGAACGCTGAACCCTAATCCCTGAACCTAAACCGCGTCAAAATGTTGCTGGCGTTCTCCTTACGTGCTGTGAGGAAACGAGGATGCCACGCGGTTTAGGGTTAAGGGTCCTGGATCCTGTAATCTCAATCACCCCCAAATCCTACGTCCAATGATTCGATCCCCTGTATTCCTCTTCCTTTCGTGATAGCCCCCCGGGAAGATAGCCGCCCCTCCTCAAAGAGCCCATAATTGCTGTTGATTCGTTTCAAAACTAGTTAGGGGCTGGGGTTATAAAGGGATTGGCCTTTGAAAGGAGGCATTCTTTTGAAAGCTTCTCCGAAAAAGAAGAAGGATCAATTCGTTCGCCTAGTTCCCCTCTCCACTCATTTCTTGCATGTCAAAAGGCACTTCCATCTTTGCGCATCCTGATGCCTGAGCCTAAAGGCGAAAACCCTGAAACACAGAGCGTACAGCCTAAACCTTTACAGTCCCAAACCCCAATCCTAAATTCCTTAAAACCTGAACACTCAGCCCCTAACTCCAAACCCTAAATGCCTTTAAAGCCCAAACCCTCATAGCCACACCGGAGCCTGCATTGTTGACGCTGCAAAGAGTGATGACGTGCATCCTCCCGATGTGCGCAACGATTGCAATGCCGTGAGCCACGGCGCAGGGTCGGTTCCAGAAGGCAAGGGAGGAAGTCCCTAAACCCTAAACCCTAAACCCTAGAAGTGCATATTTCCAGGCACCTCTCGCGATGCTCCTCTGCACAGGTCATCCGCATTCATTTCAGCATGCGGATCAGTGGGTGCCATGCCCAGCTGTAGCCCTCAAACTTCGGGGGCTTCAGCGTCCAGGGTTTCAGGCTTAGGGCTTCAGGGTTCAAAGCTTCAGGACTCAAGGTTTACGGGTCTAAGGTTTAGGGCAAAGACTAAAGTTTAGGGTTTGGGGAGTGGAAGTATGAATCTTAAGGTCGAGGATTCGCAGAAGCACGGGTTTGGGGGGGGGGTCTGCAATACACAGGTTAAGTTAGTCTAAGGTTTGGGGTCTAATGCTTCGAGTGTAATGTTCGAGTTTAAGGCCTAAAGTTTAGGGTTTAAAGCTAACTATTCCAAGGTCGCCAACTCGAAGCCCTACACTGTGCTGGACTTTAGGGTATATAGTGAGGTTGAGTAACCCACCTACAAAGTTACAGTTTGGCTGGTGCGGGACAAGACATATCCTATTGCCTATCATCAAACCCGCCAAAACATGGGTGAGCCAGAATCTGAATTGCTGGAAAGGCGCCCAAACTGGAGTCTTCATACCACACACCCTCCCCGCCCAAAAAAACAAAATCAACTTGCTCAATCTGGCTCAGTACCCCTTCGGCCCTGCAGGACTATTGATAGACTTTGTAAACCTTAAACCCCTAAACCTAAACCCTAAAGCCTAAATCCTGAACCCTAGTCTCTAGACGCTAAAGCTCAAACCTTTAGGGTCCAATGTAGGTATGGTTTACAGGCTCAGAGCCTCAAAGCATGTGGGTTTCTTGCAAGTAAATGGTCTTTAACCCCACAAGTCCGACCCATAAACCAGAGGCCCCTTTGTAAGGACCACCAAAGAAAGATCTAAGGGCTATTGTTTGTAGAGGTGGCTCACACAGCTAAGCTCTGCGTCCACATAGCCCCCCAGTGCCCCAGTGGTCAGCAGTTGAACCTCACAGAGTCTACTTGGAGGGTCAGGGGCACATAGCAAGTGGGTTAATAACCCCTATAAACCATATAGTAACCCTAGTTGTCCCCGTTATTAACCTACTTACTAAGTCGCCTTGACCCTCCAACCCCTAAACCCTAAACCCTAAATAGTAGTTTCCATTTTCTTTGCCATTATCCCTATCTAACCCCAATATATACCCCTAAACTCTAAACCCCATTATAACCTTAGGGTGTAAGTCAACAACAAACCAAGATCCCGCCTGGTTCTCGCCGTCCTGGGTGTCTGTCGCCATCTCACCTCGAGGTTAAAGGCTACAAAATTACTATTGCTAATCCTTTAGGTTTAGGGTTTAAGGTCTAGGGTTTAGGGCGTAGGGATTTAGGGTTTAGGGTCTCTTACTACTGCTATTACCATCGCTGTAACAGTTATACCGAGTAAGGCCACAAACATGCATTTGGGATATCCAAGACCTTAAACTGCGTTTTCATCATGCCGCGCCTCTATGTGTAGGGGTTTGCAAAAATGAGGGACCCTTACATTCGAAACTGCCGTATTGCACTGAGCAGTAGGCGATGATGATTATGTGTTCATGCTATGATGACAGTGCTGTTGAGAAGGAAGATATGGAGTTCGCTGTTGCTGGCACAGGGTTTCCCAAAATGAGAGTATGCGGATTTCGGGTAGGGATGGTAAAAACCAGAAACCCTAAGGCCTAAACCTGGGACACTTGAAAGTCGCCCTTTAGAGAGTCATGTAGGAATTCTTATTCGGGGAAGTTCCGAGTTCTGTTACTTCTACAGGTGGTCAGTAGCTTTCAGCGCCTTGTTCGACGGTCTACGTGTAGGTTGAATTTTAAAGCTTAAGGTTTAGGGTTTACAAAGTCTAGGGTTTAGGGTTTGCAGTTTAGCATTGAGGTCTTCATGTTTCAGGTCTTGATTCTTGGTTTGAAAGCCTGCTTGGGGAATGAAAAACTTTATACGCCAAATTCCGTCGGTGCGTGGGGGTACCCATTCTTCTCGGAGTTTTCGCGTTGACAAGGAGCAAGTCAAAGCGCGCAGAATGCGTGCAAGCAACGCGGACCCTGTTGCAAAGTAACCAACGAACACAAGAATGCCACTGCTTACTACATTAGCAGTGACAACTTTCTGGCAACAGTAGACAATGTTTTCCGCGCTTTCCTGCTTTCTGCCACGAAGCTCCCAACATGACCTACTAGCCCGACGTCAATCTTTAGAGGAATCCTGGAGGAATCCAACCCCGCTAACAGCCGTTGTACTTCCTGCCTTTAACGGCACCTGGATAGCTTTT
This sequence comes from Symbiodinium pilosum, assembly GCA_905231905.1. Classification (NCBI taxonomy): domain Eukaryota; class Dinophyceae; order Suessiales; family Symbiodiniaceae; genus Symbiodinium; species Symbiodinium pilosum. The sequence goes on along the minus strand of CAJNIZ010010535.1, from coordinate 85,146 downwards.
CTTTGTTCGAAGCTAGTAGGATTATGTTCTGTATACGAATACTACACCCAAAAGGAGTTTGTAATCTTACTCTACATTGGGAGCGCTAGTATCCCCAAATACAATTACTACTCACCTGAGAGCTCAAGGCTGAAGCCTAGGGCCTCAGCCCTACGTCCTACTTCCAACCCTAAACCCTAAACCGGTTGATGGCTGGGCTCATGTCCAGCCAATACTTCTAGTGTAGGGTTTAGGGTACTCGAACAAATCACAAACATCGAGCAAACAGCTTGCACCTGAGGAAAGCACATGAGTAAAAGACATCAACACAGCAACAGTCATGAAGCATACCTTGGCAGTGGAACAACTTCAACCTCAAGCCCTTCAAAACCTGAAATCCTAAATCCTAAGCAACAGCAATGCACAAAGCTTGAGTCAACATCTAGTGCGAGCCTCTTTCTTCTACTCCACACGCTGTGCTTTCCAGTTTGGCCCATGAGTTTGCCAACAATTGCTTCTTGGCAGTCTACTTGGAGGGTCAGGGTGGCTTAGTAAGTAGCTTACTAATGGAGCTGAGTAGGGTTATTATATGGTTTATAAGGATTATTAACCTACTTACTGAGTCCCCCTGAAGGCATGTAGAAATATCGGCCAATGACAATAAGAAGGGGTAGAGGGCTCATAATGTTATTTCGAAGGAGCTACAGAAAATGGCAGCTTGAAGTACAAAATTGTGAGTCGGCACACGGCATGGATTGCCGACAGTGACCTGAAGCTCCTCGTGGATCTTACTTTGTCTGACAATGCAGGAAGCCTGAACCGGGACTTCTGCACGGGCATGGCTTGTATTGTGTTTAGGCTTGTGGGTCAAGCGCCTGACTTCAAAATCTTACCTTGACAGAGGGGCATGTTGCAGTCCCTAAACCCTAAACCCTGGTTTAACCCTCAAAAACTGAAACCTCTCAACCTCAAACCCTAAAGCCTAAACCTCAAACCCTAAAGCATGATCCCTAGACCCTCCCCCTGACCCCCAAACCCCTAAATCCTAAAGCCTGAAACTCTTGAAGGTACAACACACTTAGGGAAGTCGTAGCGTGAGATAAGGATCTAAGTCGCATCTATCAGATTTCGAGGTCGCCTTTTTCAACTCTCATCCTGCATGCATTCTCTGTGATCCGTATTGGGGACGCAAGAAGAGACTGTGACTTTCGCAACCTTCAATATCTGCAAGCATAACCCTCCTCGAGCCTCTCACCAAGTACCTTGCTTACTCCATACTAGTTTTAAGATCACTTGTCTTCTGTTTTTTCTCTGTCTTAGCATAGCCCAATTGCTCGATAAAAGTAAAGCGCTCGGCAAGTCCTAACATTCTCCAAAGCAAGATCCGGAAATACCTATCTATTAGGAGGACCACCCACCCTGTAATAGTGGTAGAACAAGAATTGTAACAGGACCCTCATACAATCCTTATTAATCATCCCGTATAATCACCAGAACTGGGTGGGGTGTCCACCTAACCTATTGGATGATATTCAAGGCTTATGGAAGACCCTTGACATGAATGAGATAAACCCTAGACCCTAAACCGCGTTTAACATGAATTCCCTACAACACGCTCTTCAAAAGGTTCCCAGCGCATTTCAGACAAGATAGGAATTAGTCAGGTTCTTAGGAATGTTCGTGCTGGTTCCTTGCTTCTTTTCCAAAAATGTCAGTGTGTTTCGTTTTCTAACTAGCCTGGTTTAAACGGTCTATCTGCATCTTTTCCCAAGAGATCTTCAAGATCCGAAATAAGGCTTAATGATGCAGAAGGCTGTTTTTCCCAGATTGGGGAGTTTCCATACCCTTCTTGGGGTCAGGGGGACTCCGTGAGTAGGTAAACAACCCCGAAAAACCACATAGCGAAACTTGTAATCCCCATTCTTAACCTACTTACGAAGTCCCCCTGACATTCCAAGTTCTTTGTAACATCCACAAGCCGATCGCCATACCGAGTATGAAGATTGCCCAGAAAGGGGTCCATAGTTGTTGGAAAGGGCATTGCATGCTGATGAGCTCGAAAATGAAGCCAGGGTTGTATCCATGTCTCCCCTTCACATTTTCCATGTTTCATAAGGCTCAGAGGGAGGCAAGCCTTTGGAATATTCAGAACTCTCGCGCTCCCTGTTCTCCGCAAAGCTTTCTTCGCCACTGTAAATCCCAAAGTCCTGCATCTTCATGACATGTGAACCCCAAATCTTGCACCCGGCAGGGCACAGGCGTAGAAGCCCTCAACAAACCTGACCTAACTTGCTCATCGTCAAAACTTGCAAGAGTAATAGTGATAGGAATAGACATAATAACAATCACAAAAACAATGGCAGTAATAATCATGATAATCGTAATAATAGTAGTAATTACAATATAGCAGTAGCAATACTCGATACTTGTCGTGATCATCACATTCATAATCACAACCATGATACTAACAACATAGCAACAAGAATACAGTAATCCCTAGTATAATAACAATCCTTAACAACAGCATTAACCATAAACATCGTCATAAATAAGAATGATGAACAACAATCCTAAGGCCTTCATCCCATGCTCCGCACGTGATCCCCCGCTCCCTGAAGGCGACTCTCTAGATAAATCCGATAGATTGATCTCCCCCTGCAATAGCCCTAATAACTAATTAGCCCGGTAGTTGTCGTACATCCCTATACAACCCTAGCACACCCCCTTTAACCCCAATTACCCCTAGATGTGGTGGCAGAAAGATTTCATGGCACTTACAACGCCTGCCCAAGTCATCACCCCAAACGCAAGAGCCTTTTCTTTCACGTATAAGCTTGACGGGTCATTGCGTGTAGATTTCCGCAATATTTGCATCATGGCTTCAATAGCGCTGCCTGCAATCAGCGGGAGCTTCGGATTTAGGGTCTGGGGCTCTGGTGGTGTTTACGAATATGGAAGCCTCGACAGAACCACACAACCCCAGGCATCTTACACTGTAAGCTTACGGCAGCTCAGGAATTCTCAAAATGGCTTGCAGCTTAAATCGCCTGGGCCTTTAGTCGGTTTCGCATACTTGGTTGCGATGTTAGGTGTTGGGGCGTTGTCTTCTAGTCATAGGGTCCTATGCTATCCGCACTAACCCTACCCTAACACCCTCTGCCCACAAACAGGGCTTGAATAATTTCTAATTTGAATCGTCTTTGGGGTGGGAGAAATGTCATCACCCTGTGATCCGAGAATGTTGTGAGAATGACGGAAGCTCACGAATTAGGCCTGATTTTCTTACAAACTCTTAAAACGCTTTAAATCGGCCGTCCGGCATGTGCTCTCCTGGGGTTTGAGGTTCAGGGCTTTGGTGGGCTTAGGGGCTCTCTAAACCAAATGAAGCTCAAACTTCTTACTAGTTTGATGGGGCCTACCAACTCAACAAGTATACAGGCGCTAGACCTCAAACGCTAGACCCTGAGCGCCAAACCCTAAACCCTGCCCTCCAAACAGCCCTGGAGCTCAGAAACCTGACTTCATACCGCGAATCTTAACCGCCTTGCTCAACACGGCTTCGGGCTTAGGATTCATAGGGGTTAGGTTCGAGGATTCAGGGCTTGACCTTAGCCAACAACTGGAGCCTAACACTGGGACCTAACAAATTCCCAACAGGGACCTGAATAACTACCAACATCATGTTGAGGTCCATCTGGGGTACCCTTCACCATAATCATACAAGGAATCGTTGCATCCGGAACCATAAAAATTGCGAATCATTCGGGCCACTATGTTGTACCCCTACCCTTCAAGGCAGGATGAACGTGGCAGGTCCTTGCGAGGCCAGATGCATGTTTGCTTGTGCAGGCTCCCATTGGGTTACTTGGAGGGTCAGGGGACTTTCAGAGTGGGTTCATGACGGGGATGACTAGGGTTGCTACATGGTAGTTTCCCTAAATTACTGTTCCCAAAATGGGGGAAATTTATATAGGGCCCCGTATTATAATGGGAACCTATATTTAGGACCCCGGTATTATAGGGAATTTAGACCAATCCCCACATAGTTTATAAGGGTTCTTAACCTCCTTGTTGAGCCATCATAGTCATACGATGAATGTGGGCTCATAATCTTGGCAGTCTGCAGGCCTCCACATTACGTCCTGAAACCCTAGACCACAGCCCTGAAAAGCTCACCGCAAATCGCATACTCTTTCAATCCATGTTTCTGCCTTGTTTTGGGCCCTGCACTTAAAACTAGACGATTTGCGCCACAATTAGGATCTGTAAGGAAGACAGGAACAATGTTGGGACTACGAAGGTGTCTGCAACATGGGGTTTAGAGTCTAAGGTCTCGATCATACAACAATTTCATGGTCTGCACAACAGACATGGAGCACGATTTGGGTTGCGCGAGGCTTGTTTCTGTTTCCAAAAACTTTGCACAGCCGTAACAGGTGTAGAGAACAGCAAGATACACAGATCACTCTCTTGAAATTCGTGCCCGGGAGGCGAAACACAAGAGAAGTTGTGGCACTTAACCCTGAGTTAACCCCAAGCCCGAAACCCTGAGTAAACCCCACGCACTGAGCCCATCACTTGGAAGCATAGGCAGAAGGCGGTGGTGGAGTGTAGGGCCTTTTCCTTGGCCAGGGTTTACAGGTTGGGGCTTTGGAGCCCTAAACCCCGAAACGGTTTTACAGAACTTAGAGGAGCCCTTGGCCTCCCATCCAGCTGCTGGGAGGGATTGCAGATATTATATCCGTGTTACGTATGGTGGTTTGGGGGTACCCTGCTGGGGTCCCTATCATAAGGATTGAAATATCTTTGGGTCTATTTTGCATTCCCCCTGTTGATGGACGCTATCATATGCGGGCTACAAGGGGTAGTTACAGTGACTGGTGATCCCTAGAAGCCAGGCCTAGTTTCAGGAATCAAGGTCGCTACCCCAAACAACAAGTTGGGTTTAGTTAGGGCAGCAGGGTTGCATATATTGGTTGTGGGGAGGTTTAGGGTTTAGGGTGTAGGGTAAACCCTAAACCCTAAACCCTTGAACCCTGAACCCTAAACCCTAAACCCTAAACCGCACCAGGCTAGGGTCAACGTCTGCCGTATGTTTAGGCGACTAAGGTTGCAGGTCTCCAAGCCCAGCCTCTCGAAGGCTCTTCTTTGGAGTCTCTCTGATCACTTGGAGGGTCAGGGGGACTGAGTAAGTGGGTTAAGAATTTAGGGTTTAGGGTTTAGGGGAAGTTGGTTAAGGATTAAGGGTTCAGGGCTTACTCAACCTAAGCCACTGAACTTGGAACTCGGGTCAATCCCCCACCCAGTAATGAGTACCACAAGGGACTCTTGTAGGTATACTAAGGCACTAATAATTCCATATTCAGGAGCTATTAGTATAGGGGGATTGACCTAATTTGGAGCCCGAAAGCAACCCTAAGCCCTAAACCCTAGACCCTAAACGTAGAAGAAACTCTTGAGCCACTTGTCTGCTTTGCCTACCACCATGCTTTTCAGTAAGCCTGGTTTCCCCTTCATGGTCCACTTTCTTTTTTCATGCAATTCTCCATATTGAGGAAATACCCCTACATACTCTGTATACATAGTCCCTCTTAAGTAGATAGAATATGGCTTTGGGTAAATTGTAATAAGATCCCCAGAAACCCCATATTCATTCTACTTAAGGGGGACTATAAGCCTACAGTATAACTTGGATATCTGCACCCAAATCATGGCAAGCCCTAATCTCCAATCACGGAACCGATCCTTCAAATTCTAGTTCCCAAATTCTACAGTTCTAAACCCAAAACCAAAGCCATAAATCTTAAACCCGGAATCGCTATGTACATCCGCAATCCTTGTCCAGACCACTATTTCCCCAAATGTCTTGCTTAGGATTACAGACGTGGACATGAACATGAAAAGTTGAAGGAGTTTGGGCAGAGGAACTAAAAACGGGGTTCGGGTTTGGAGTAGTTTGGGGTTAGGCCTTGGTGTTTGCGTTCGGGATTTCGTGTCCATGGGTAGGGAGTTCTATGAAAACCTTCTGCACGTTGATACTTCCTCAATTGAGATTGTAGAGCGCTGACTCTGGAGGGTCATCTTTTTTGGAAGCCCCGCTTGGGTTCTACAAATCTTGCGGATGAATATGGGGTGTGGAGTTGGCAGCCGAGTGTCTACTGTGTAGGGGCTTGGAGCGTCAGGGCTCAGGGAGGGTGAGGGGTCGAAAAGATTTCCGAGAATACAATTACAGCTACCGGTTTCGGAGACAAACGTTTCTAAAGGACTCGTCCATGTGTACAAAGTACCAGAGGACTCTACTGCGGCACCGGCGTCCCCAGCACAAAAGCCATGCGGGTGCTTTTGATGAACAAGCCCTTCAAGAGATTCGTCCTTACACCTTGGTGTACTTCTGGTGGTTAGTAGGGAATGAAATCATATGGAGAAAGGTGTTACAAAAAGTGAAAAACTACAACAGGGAGCAGCCCCCTTCTCTTTTGACCCAAACCAAGATTTTGAAATTTCCAAGTGCGTCTGAGAGTCTGCCCTTGTCCACGGTCATCGCCCCTGTCGCCACCTCAGCGAATATTCTCGGTGACCAAAAGCCAAAGGCTGTATGGGGTTTCCTAAATTAGGGTAATATTTTGAGGGTCTCCATAAGGACTAGAATATTTGGTATCTATATTCGGGTCTCCTTTTTTAGGAAAACTACCATATAAATCTCTCCGAAAAGGGTTTGCAGTGGAGATCTTGGAAGCATAGGGAGGAAAGAGTAGGACCCTGGGCAAAACATCCAGTGGCAGTTAGCCCAAAGACTCCAAACAGCGAGGGGGGCCCGTTCGGATGCACGCTTACGACAATCTTGCATCCTAACGACGTGCTCTTAACCCATGCCACTGCGCTCAGTTCTATAGAAGTAAGTCCCAGATGCCTCACACACGAATATGATGTACAAGCTGCACATAGGTCTAAAGCAGTACACCGCAAGCCCTTAAGCACTCACCTCCTTCTTGCGACAGACGTGCTGTACCAACAAACATCTCACCCACTTTTGGACATGTCTACTCTGCCCTGTCATGGCGAGTCTATCTCGTCGAAAACGTTTGCACGAAGGTCGAGGGTTTGGGCTCAAGGCCTATAGTCCCCCTTAAGTAGATAGAATGTGGTTTCGGGTATACTATAAGAAGATCCCAGTAACCCCATATTCTATCTACTTAAGGGGGACTATAGATCCTAAACCCTAAGCCTCGTTCTTCTCAAGAAGCACGGACTGCCTAGAATCTTGCATCCCACCCTTCAGCAGATGTGTCCTTGCACGCTGAAATTGGCACTTGAACTTGAGGCGATGGGTCAGGTTTCTAGATGGGGAGTTGTCACTGATGCTGAGTAGGAATGTGGAATTGGGTCATAGGGGCTATGAAAGGGCATGATGTAGGGAATAGCCTGGGGATCCGTTCCTACAACCTGACAGTTCCAGGGCCCTAAAACCCTGAACCGCACCAGGGCCCAGACCCCGACTATAGCCACCTGGCAGAGAAGGCTGGGAGTTTGGGGTTGCAAGATTGTGTGTTTGAGTGGTTCAGGGTTTAAGGTACAGGGTTTCATGACTTTTCATTGGGCTGAGGGGCTAGTGGTTGTGAGGTTAAGGGCAAGAACATGGATGTAAGAAGCCTAGCAACTAGAGCAAACGCACTTTTTGCTTGCACCCTGAGCGCAAAGGCCCCAACCCCAGACCCCGCAAGCTGGACCAAAACCGTCCAACCACCGCCGCGGAAGCCAGCCGTCCCCGTTGCTTCTTTTGGCGATATCTCCAAAGTACTGATGCTGGGTCACATCATAAAGAAGGAGACTGACACTTCTTTGCATAATGGCTGCTGCTCTGCACATTGACATGCTGATAGCTATTCTTGCAACAGGCGGGTTTAGAGTGGTGACAGCCAAAACCCTGGTCCTAGTTTTGGGTTCACGGATAAACATGTTGCCAGGTTGCAAGCTAGCTGGAAGGACCCTAGAATTACCGCGTAGGGAGGCATGAGGGTGATACGGCTCGCCTTACAGTCCCCCTTCAGTAGATAGAATGCGGCTTTGGGTGTATTGTAAAAAAATCCCCATACACCCCATATTCTATCTACTTAAGGGGGACTATACATGTATGTAGCTGCCGCGGTGACCACCATGGACCACATCCGGAAAGCCTTCTTGAAGTTGCAACATGACATACGGTTTTTGGCAGGGGACCTATCTTTATGTAACCTCCACTAACATGCTAGTTTCCATTTCCGACAGAAATTCCCGACGCCCTGGAATTTGAATTGCTGAAACAGCCATCCAGGCAACACGACGCGGCTGAGTTTGTTCAGCACATTGCGGGCCAACTTAGACAATCATGCATGGAGGCTACTTGGCAACAGCGTCGGAGGGATCAGGTTAGGGATGTTGGCACCACTCTGTTGCCCATTCTCCTGCCTGAAGACAAAAGCTTCTGACCATGCAAAATGCACTCCTCGTCGCCGGTGTGTGGAACGTTTGGTCTTTCAGGAAAAGTGCAGCCATGCTTGGCAGCGTCCCACCAAGATGAAGGATTTCACATCATCCAGGACAATGACATCAAGATTTTCCTGATGTTAGGAGCATGGCCACTGAAGCGGTTCAGTTGCAGAAGGGGCAGAGTGTAGGCGTGGACCCCAACCTGACGTGCCCATTGCCGAACACAGTGTTGCGGTTGCTCACATCCCTGAATAGCCCAAACCCCGAACCATTGACATGGCTATGTTGTGGCCCTCTGGCCCCCCGGCCGCGGCCGGATTCCTGGATCCTGGGCCCCCCAGAGCCTGGAGAGGGGTCCCCGGCCCATTTTCTTCAGTCTTTGCGAATAACAAGCAAGATATGATTCTGCATCTGTCCCCGAGGACCTGCAGAGTCCGATTGGCCCACCCTCTTTGGCGTAGGGTTGGGGGGGGACCGTTTGCCATATGGAGGTTTCCATGACTGGGTGACCAACATGGATCCCAATCTAGTTTACTCCTTGCTATTGGGACCCCATGACAAAGGGACTCCCAATTTTGCAAACATCGATGAAGCCCTAAACCCTAAGCCCGTGCTTCGGAACCCCAGAGCCGCCCTGACCACAGCTGCAACCATGTGCGCAGGGCGCCTGACACCTAAAGCTTTTTCGCACCTGAAAGCTGTACTGCTGCCTAAGTACTGCGTGCTCTGCACAACATGTTAGACTGGCTCAGCTTGAAGCTTGACATGCGGCACGAAAGCACTGACTAGTCATCACTATACAAGACCGTCAACACTCCTCCTTGCCTCCTGCTTTCAGTAGGAAGGCACACCGCAATCACAAAGTGTCGCCACCCAAAAGCACAAGTTTCATTCTTGAATGGCCTTCAACCAGTCCATCACGGAGCCGGCTGGAACAAGCAAGCCAGAGCTCTCATCTAGCTTGGAGTATCCTTCCACTGATACAACCACTGGGAGATGGCGGTTTTCGTAAAGATGTCAGTCCATCTCAGCGTACATTTGTAGCGGAGAGACTTTTGACGCCATAACCACAACAGAAACTTTAACTGACGAGCCGTAGGCAACTCATTTCTGCCTGACACTGGGGAGAGCAGAGTTGAAAACCTTTCGATCAAGTCTGACTTGACCCCAGTCGTCAAATAGCCCTGCCCTCTTAACCCAGCTCGAAGCTCCTCACAAGTAAGGAGGGTAAGGACGTCTCTTACCACACGGGCCCCTTCCTGCAGATCCTCTAGACCCCCTGACACGGAGCTTTGAGCGCCTGGAGAAGGCAAAGCCTCCTCCTCAACTGGAGCCCTCTGCCTCGGCGGCGTCATGTGGCCTGCAACTGATGATTGGCGCTGCGCTTCTGGAAGCGGAGAAGTCGCTGTAGACCTCACTTGTCTCCGGCGAAGAACAGGCTCTTCTGGAGACTCGCCCCAGCTTGAAGAAGGCATTCCCCAAGCAAACCTAAGATCCGAAGAGCGGTCCGACACCAATCTCATGCCAGCTTGCGAGGCCACCTCACGCCTTGCTGCATCTGCAGCTAACTCTGACACCCTCTTCAGCTTCCTGGACTTGCGAGTCCCTTTCAGCCATCTTCTGTAAGAGGCAAAAACGGCCTTGCCCGCTCCCCACATGCCAATCACAGCTACACAGGAAAGAATCAACAGCCAGCTCTTCCCAGCCCGTCGCCGCTAAAGGCTGCTTCCCTTCGACCTTGGCACCCGTTGCTGGAACTACCAAGGAAGAGAGCATCACAACAACAGTCAGGAGCGTTGCCTTGAAGGAGTTCATGATCCCAGTCAAGCGATCGCCAATGAAGCCCCAAAGACTCAACAGCCTCCGCAATCTCATCTTTGGTTGCAGTTTGGTTGCCAAGTCCGCGAGCTGCGCATCACCTGGCGTATGTCGCACGGTGATCCTGCCTTCAGTAACTGACTCTCGAATGAACGCAGCTCTGATTTTTAGATGCCTTGTACGCTGGCTGCCAGGGCCACCGTTGCACATAGCAGCTGCCGACGTGTTGTCTATGGCCAGCACTCTGGTATACACCCCCGGACATACTTCATCAAGGACAGCAAACACTGACTCCAGAAGGATACAGCCTTGCGTAGCTGCGTAAAGCTCCGCCTCCATAACTGAAAGTGTGACAAAGCTCTGACGACCAGCTTTCCAAGCCACCGCTGCACCTTCAACAGTAACCACTGCCGCTCCAAATGATCTTCTGCCGAAAGGCGCGTACGAAGCGTCTTTGTAACACACCACTTCGCCAGGAGCACTACTTCGTGGGCCCAACAAAAGCTTCATACTACACGTTTCAGCTAAATACGATAGCACCCGTTGGCTTACTCTCAGAACGTACGATGGCTGCTTGGACACCACACTAGACATATGATTCACCACGAACAAAATGTCAGGTCTGGACTTTGTCGCTAGCCAAAGTGCTTCTCCCACTGCACGCTGAGCGTTTCTCAACGTCTCCTCGGCAAAACCAACCTCGGCTTCGTCCAGATCGGCTTCCGCCCTTTCAACCCATTCTCTTGGAACTGGTAGCAGCGCGCTGTATGCGTCCTGTAAGTTATGTGCGGGCAACAAGTCTGCTATATATGCTGCTTGACTGATGCTAAAGCTTCCGGACTCAGGTTCCCAAAGGATCTCAACACCCAAGTAGCGAGCGGCAACCTTCTCGTTGACCCACTCCAAAGCGCTTGCCGGCCACTCCTCCAAGACAAAGGCGTGCAGGGCGTCAACGATATGCACCTCACTCAGGTAGAGGATGTCGTCTACGTAGGTCACCAACAACCCAACGAGGACACCTGAAATCTCATCAAGCACCATCCACAGCTCAGACTCTGCAAGGGTCTGCCTCAAGATGAGGAGCATCTCCCCAACAACTATTCGTGCACTCCTCAGACGAGAATCTCGATACGAGGCCCATACAGATGGACTTTCCCGTAAACCGTACAACGGCCTCTCTAGGATCCATCCCACATCCCCCGCAAGTTGAGCTTCTCTTGCAATTCGAGGAGGATATATGCCATAACGGGGAAGATGATCTGGCCATGGGGCTAGAAGGAAGGCCCCAGTTATGTCCGAGATTGCCGCCCACCATCGCTTTGTTGCTGCGAAGACCAGTGCCAGACGCAGAGAGTCTGTGTTGACTCCTGAAGCGTACAAGCTACCCCCCTCATCTGCCAAGAAATTCCCGCAAATCACAAGACGACATTTCCTTTTGTATCTTTCACCATGTTTTGCAGGAGGTTTGAGAGTAAACACACACTTGGCCGGGGCTACGACAATGGCACCTCGCTTCTCCAAGGAGCGAAACTCTGAGGCTGGAACTTCTCTAACAGTCCCTGTCGTCATCAAGTTTTCTATTTCTTTCCGCATGGCCGCCTCCCACTTTGTCAGCACGGCTCGAACTTGCGGAAGAGGGACAGTATAAACAACTTGCACGTCTTCTTCAAGCGAGTCTAGCAAAGACTCGTAGTCCTCTTTTTGACTACTTGAGCTGGACGCCGACGAAGAAGACCCAGATGCCTTCATTGCCCTCAAAAACGTCACTGCCCGCAGAGACTCAACATGAGAAAAACGTGCATGGACATCCTCAAGATACTGAGCAACCTGTTCACGAGCGTCACTCAAATGGTCACGAGCCTCCTCCCCAACTCTTCGATACTCTTCGCTGAGGATCTCCTCTTCCTCTAGGAGATCTCTGAGTCTGGCGGCCCGGTCCTCCAAGTCCTGCAAGACTAAGTCAAGATCCTGCCGAACATGTTCCAGGGGCTCCGGCCCTCGTTCTGGAGGCATACCGTTTCCTACTTGCTCCAGATTTTGCTCAGGAACAACCACCTCAGAGTCAACACCAGGAGGTGCAGGCGAAGAGACACCTGGAGACTCGATGTGCACAGGCTCCCTAATCAAGCCCACTCGCATGGCCTTCAGAAGAACGTCTCCTCCTGAGGAAGAAGGCCTGCTCGAATGAGGAGTCCATTGAAAACCAATGTCCTTTAGCAACTCTGCGTGCTCTTCACTCAGCTTAGGACTGTCTCTCACAGAGTAAGCCAAAAGCACTACCCTGTTGCCATTGGACCACGGTCTTGTAGTATGCGTATCCTTAGGACTGAAAAACTTTGGGCCACTCGCTACCTCCAAGGTCACAGGTCCAGCTTCGGTGTCCACATCCAAGCCACCATCCTTAAAGGCAGAGAGCGGGGCGATCAAATTCATACTCACATTGTGAACATCCTTATGGCCTTTTGCTTGAACATTCACATTGACTGCCATGGCGTTGAACTCGTGGTCAGGGGCAACTTGTCTCACGTACTTGGCAAACACCCGCGTCGCCATCGGAAAGGACGTCGTTGACCGCTTCAAGCCTACAACTTCACCATAAACAAATGCACCTGACGGCCAGATCTTCTGAGCGTCTTCCACTACTCCAAAGCGGTTAAGGAATGGCAGAAGTTCCCGGAAGCATGTAGGCAAGAATCTCCAAATGCTCGGGCTCCAAGCGGTCCTCTCTCAACAAACCCAAGGCGTACTGCTCTGCAGGGTGCTCAGGATTATGCTCCCCAGTGTCTAGATCCAAAGGGTCCATATCCAACGACTCCCTCAAGGAAGACTTGCCTTTCATGCGCCTCGCTGGAGTCAAGAGCATGGCCTCATACTTGCCAAGATCCACAAGCTTGTCGGAGTCCACAAGGTGGGGTCTTAGGTGCGCCGTTGTGAGGTAGGTTCCGTCCTCAAACCTAACAACATGCCCTCCACGAACGTCAAGGCTAGGTCCAACATAGTGTCCGCTTCTCCACTTCAAATTAAGGTCGTGATGCCCTCCAACTCCATAGACTTTTGACCACCTCATAGAAGATCTTCTCGAACTCCTCCTGAGTAAGACCCTTGAGATCAAGATCCCCATCTCCATCCAAACTTTCTTCTATGGCTTCTTCAAAAGGATCTTCTCCTCCCTTAAAGGACTCCTCGTCTGCAACCACATGGAGCTCTTCACCATCTGCGCCACCTTCATCATCACCCAAAAGAGCTCTAAGAAGGTCTTCTCGATCTGACCCTGCCAGATCTTCTAGATGCCCACCATCTGGTCGTGGATCACCTGAATGCCCACCATCTGGTCGTGGATCACCTGAATGCCCACCATCTGGTCGTGGATCACTTGAATGCCCACCATCTGGTCGTGGATCACTTGAATGCCCATCATCTGAGCGCGGATCACCTGCCTTGCTTCTTTTCTTCCTTCGAGGACGAGAAGCTTCAACTTCTAGTCGAGGATAGGTGTACGCCCCAACCAACATGTACCTGTAGTCGTTGTGGTCAGGGTCGGAGGCTCTCACTCTGAAGGGCCCAGCAACGTCCAGGCTCAGACAATGCGCACTCGGGTGCTTGATTCGCTTGTGGAGCTTCCCAACACCTGAGCTGGAAACACATGTCCGGCAGTTCCTGTTGTAGGGCTGGTGATTGTTGCGGACGTGGGTTCTCCACATTTTTAAGTCTTTGTCACTGAACGACTCCAAAAAGCCCTTGACATCAATCTTCTTGGCCCATTTCACAACCTGCAAGGCGTCTGGCTCCTTTTTCCATCTTGTCACTGCTTCCACAATGGCATTCTTGAAACAGTGGGTCCACATCGCATTCTGTCCAGTGGTGATTTCCAGCGGCAGCGTAAAGTCAAGATTGGTTGCCATCACGCCCCCAACCTCCTCAAGACACATCTGCTCCACGAACAACGGCCAAGTCCTTCGTAGACAATCCCAAGACCTGCCGTTCTCGCCCTTCAAGACCTCAAACAGCTTCCTGCCCTCAATCATTGCGAACAAAGGGAAGGCGCCGCTGTTGCTTCGAGAAGCCTTTGCCACCATGGTCAACCACATTTGCTTCAGAAGGAGCTGAACATCACGTTCTCCACGACATGGAGGAGCCCCAAAGATGCCACAAATCCGTCCCGTAGCCGCTCCCCATAAAAGTCCCCGATACACACCGCTCATCTTGTGGAGGTCAAAGGACAAAGACTTGGTGATGTCTATCTCCAAAAGAACGGTCTTATCTTCAAGCTTTCGAAGAACGGGGTCTACTCCTTTTCCTTGTCCAGCATACAAGTGAACTACCCAAGGAGCAGCTAGCATACGCTTCCGCTTTTGCCTGGAGACAGGGAAGGCCTTCAACTAATCCCATCCGGCACGGTCCGAAAGGTCGATGCCCTCTGCCAGGTACGCTCTGCCCATCTGGCTGATGTGCCGGAATGGTGAGTCCTCTGAGGAGAGGGCCTGCAACTGCGAGGCTCTAGACCCCGTGCTCAAGAAGTGGTCCAAGTGCTGAGACCAGGCCCGATCCTGATCTCATGTCCAAATCGACCTCGCCGTAGAGACCGTATTTCTCTGCAGCTCAGCAAGCTTCAGATCTTCCAACTCCTTGATCAAGTCTAAGGCACAAGCCTCGCCAACCACAGGACAAGGGCCCACCACCTTAGGTCTAATAACACCATGTTCCGGATGTCGAATCTCAAGACCACGCCGTCTGGACCACGTAAGATCACATCCCAGATCAAGAGGAACAATGGGAGTTGCCGCATCACCTTCCTTTGGGGTTGTTGCCAAGAGAGTCCCACCAGCGTTCTGAGCTAGCACCACTTCTGAGCCACTAGCCAACTGCACTCGAACGCTAGCAGCCTGACCAATCTCCTCCTCCGATGCCGCCCGAAAAGAATGCGAAGCGCCACTGTCCAGAAGGCCGTCCGCCCATCACAAGGACCACATCCATGCCCCACTGCCATGTTCTCAACTTGAGTAGACGACAAGGCCAGCATCTTCAACTGCCTCATTTCCTTTAACATGGCGTTGGCTTCCTTAACAAGCACCGCAACTTCATTCTCAGGGATCTCCAGGGAGCGACTTCCACCACCACTAGCTCCAGCAGGTTCTCCTTGAGGAGGTTGAGCAGGAAGAGCTGGTGAGCTTGCTATAGGAAGAGGCTGAGAGGGACTCGAAGATCCTCCTCCAGCAACACCTACAGTAGCCAACGTAGGAGCCTTTGGCGCTGTAGCCTTTGCCTTGGAAGCTGGGCTTCCTTCAGACTTCACAGGGCACGAGCTCTGCTGGTGCTGAGTGCTGCCACACGACCAGCAACGTCCCTGCTTCTCCTTTCGTGTGAAAGCATGGGACCATGTGCACATCTTGCCCTTGGTGCATCCGGCATCCGACAGGAAAAACCGACACGGAGTAGTTGCCTTGGTCTTTGCCTTGGGCTGATTAGAAGGAGAGTTCCCTGGCTCACTGCCTTGCTTTGACGGAGGCGCCGGAGGACTCGTAGCAGCGATAGCCTTGACAAAGGGGACCTTAGAGCTACTCGCCGTAGATCCTCTGTACGCAATCTGCTCAAGCTCCGAAACCAGGGCCTGGTGCAAATCCTTCACCCCGTTCTCAGTGGGCCTGACATCGATCTCCAAATTGTACCGAAGCCTATTGATGCGAAAGGAGATCTCAGAGGACTCTTGAAGAGGCTTAGCACACATCAAGTCCAGCCCTCGAAGAAGGACACTGGGGTCGGGACACTGAATCCCAAGATCCTTCCGCGACCAGCGCCTCAGAGATGTCACCGCCTCCGCTGCCGTTGTTGCCTGAGGAGGATTCTCAAGTGAGCTCAGGATTTGCTGGCATTCCACCACTGACCCAGGTCGATACAACACAACCACCCTTGACAGTATAGCCAAAGTTCCGCTCACCCTTGAGGCCAGAAGTTCTTCACGAACACTGTCAGGAACACTCGCCAACAACATGGACGCTGCCCTCTTGTCTACTCGAGCCCATTTTGAGTCCTTGAGCTCCAAAGTCTCATAATCCTCAGGCTTCAGGGACAACTTTCCGACATGAGAGGCTCTCGTATAAGCTTCGTAGTAGGCTGCCAAGGAGTTCAACACTTCGCCCCACCAAAGCCCACTACCATTTGAAAGATCGCCCATGTGGTTCTGAAGCCCATGCAGCCAGTCCCCTACGTCTATGGCTGAGTTCTCAGACAACTCTGAAAGTTTTGAAAGTTCGGCTGCGCCCGGCTTCACCAACTCTGGCTCCTTAGCCTTTGACCTCAAAGACTCAGAAACCGCACTCTGAAGTTGAGCCATCCCTTGGACCAACAATCCCAACGGATCTGCCGATCGAGGAGGGTCTCCTTGTGAAGGCGTAGAGCGCTCTTGCCCTGGCATAGAGGATGCCTGAGGTCCTTGCCCCTCACCATTTCCACCACCTAGCCACGCTGAAGGAAGGGGTTGCTGACCTTGCCCTCCAAGAGCTCTAAGTGGATCTCTTGCAAAATGTGAAGGAGCTCCTTGAAATTCTTGAGGATCACCTCCTACCCCGCCACCTAGAGCAGCAGGTCTGCCTAGATCCCCTCGAGAAACCCCAAGGCTTCCGAGGATCACTCACACGCTCATTTGGATCAAGTTGTCTTCCATGAGGAACCCCTACACGCTTAGGGGGCTGTAGACAAGGTCCAGAAGGATTTCCCTCACGTCCCTCAGTCAAGATCTGAGTCGCGCTACCCTGAGACCCACCTGGATTTCCTCGTCCATATCCTTCATGAAGATCTCTCACCTGAGCAGTGCGAGCTTGCATGGCTCGCTCTAGTTCGCTTCGAAGCCGTTGGTTTTCAGCTTCCAGCTCCGCTTGTTGTTGGTTAAGCACCTGCATCTCTCGAGATACTTGCCGCTGTACCTCCTGAAGAACTTGTTCCCTAGTCAAGGATCCTGAAGACGAATCGCTACCATGCTGTTGAGGTGGTCCGTGCAAAAGCGGAGCCTGGCTAGCCCATTGCTGCATGGCATGCTCTGCCTCCGGAGTGAAGAGCGAAGCAGATTGTCCACCAGACCAGGTTCTGGGAGGACGCAAGGAGGGTCGATTTGGGGTGGCTGAGGATCTTGAGGCTCGAGCTTCCATGATCGGAGTCATCAAAGCCCCGGCTTGAGTAACACGCCTCTGAAGAAACTCTCCCAAACGAACCATCCAAACAGGCTGCCCTTGACCATTGAGAAGACGCTCCCCTTCAGGAGCCGGAAGATCCTCTGGTGGGGAAAAGGAAACTTCCCCAACAGTAACATGTTGTTGCACTTGCTCGACTACAGGTAAGGGAGCTTCCAGTCCAACTGCTGAAGCTGCTGCGGCTTGTATGCTGTGTAAGGGCTGGTGCGAGTGCTCTGCAAAGCTTGGTGCGTGCTGTGCATGCGTGTATGTCTGTTGCGCGCGGGCATCTCCAGCGACGTCCGATCCGGTTCTCGCGTCCAAAACGGCTCCTGAAGAGTCCTCAACAGAACTAACACCATTCACCAGGCTTGCACTTTGACTTACAGCATGCAAAGGCTGCTGACTTGAAGTCGTACCATACGCTGGCCCACTCACTTCGCCCTCTAAAGCAGCTGTACGGAGCTCGGCCGAGAGCTCACTTGGGCTCATAGCCTGCGATTGCATTCTTCCTGGAATGCTCATGTCAGAACCTGACCACAGCTGCAACCATGTGCNNCAGGGCGCCTGACACCTAAAGCTTTTTCGCACCTGAAAGCTGTACTGCTGCCTAAGTACTGCGTGCTCTGCACAACATGTTAGACTGGCTCAGCTTGAAGCTTGACATGCGGCACGAAAGCACTGACTAGCCATCACTATACAAGACCGTCAACAATATCTATCATATCCACGGGGCAATACTCACACTCTTCAAGTAATCTTTTCTTGGTCCTGATGGGTCCTGCCGTGCCCGAAACACAGAGTCTTCGAAGGCGGCGAGGCTACACCATGAATTTCCAACAACCCTAAACCCGCAATCCGCAACCCTCAACTCTGAACCCTTAACACTAAACCCCCAACCCTAAACCCTAAACCCTAAACCTCCATGTCGAGGCCGCAGCTTTGGGCCCCTATTTTGTCAGACCTGCCTTGCTTGGAGGGTCACAGGGACTTAATATTAGGGTTATATAGGGTTTCTATAGGGATTATAGGTATTATAGGGATTATATGGGGTTTATATAGGGATTACAGGGAATATTGTGGGGTTATGATGGGATAATGGAAAATAAAATGGTTTTAGGCTTGAGGGTGTACTTGGAGGGTCAGGGGGACTTAGTAAGTAGGTTAAAAATCCTATAAACCATATGGGTGGTTCTCAAAATGATGGTCCCTTTTTGGGTACCCTAAATATTAGGTGCCGTATTAAAATAGGGATCCAAAAAGAGACCATAATTTTGACAACCACCCATATAGTGACCCTAGTTGTCCCCATTATTCACCTATTTACTACGTCCCCTTGACCTTCCGTGGGGAATAACTCTGAACCATCTTGGGATGTCAAAGCTTTGAGCTTTTGCACCGCAAATTCTACCCCAGCTGACCGAGGACGACATCCTGAACCCCAACGGCCCAAAGCCCTAAACTCCTAAACCCCCTAAAGCCCCTAAACTCCCTAAACCCTAAACCCCTCAACTCCACCACCCGCATTCCCCCGTACTCCTGAAACTCCAAACCCAACTGTAAGGTGCATTTGCAACACATGGCCGCAAAACCATGACTTCGGGAGCCACCACCGCCTTGCCCTTAGTCTGGATTGCTCTTACGGAACTTCAACTAAGTCACCGTAAAATGGGTATATAATACTTACCCAGACTTCCTAAAGGATTCAAAAAATGGAACCTCCCAATAATCCCCTAGCTCCCCAATGTAGTAATGGGGGTCATTTTGGGGGGGTTCTCTTTTTTCGGATCCTTTAGGGGGTCTAAGCAAGTTCCTTAACAGAGACCCAGCAATCCAAAAGCCATGGCGTTGAGATTCTTGGGCTCTTGAAACCACACGGGGTTAGGCTTCGGCAGCCTTAAACCCTAAACCCCTAAACCCTAAACCCCTATACCCTAAACCCCTAAACCCCCTCAACCCCCTAAACCCCTAAACCCTGAAGAGCTTCCATGCATCCCAAAAGGATCACAGGCGAAATATCTGGTTTACACCGTTAGGAAAATTGTCCCAAGCTTGTTACCCCTTCTTGGTGGGGGTTGGGGTTTAGGGTTTAGGGTTTAGGGGGGTATCCGGTAGTTTCCCAAAATAGGGAAACTGCTGATGTGCAGGAGCCCCATATGAAGTGGAGGAAGTTAGAAGTGGGGTAGCTAATCCCCTTCTCTCATCCCCAACCATGGCAGCAAGA
>CAJNIZ010010535.1:49304-60389 GCA_905231905.1 Symbiodinium pilosum | reverse complement strand
AATGACAATGAGAACTCTGACTCTCAATCTGCACATTGTCTGCCAAATCTACATAACTCCTTCCCTGCAAAATCCTTTGCTAAGCATGGACCCCTCCCACGTGCCAGCGCAGCGGTGCGCAAATGATTTCCTGAGCTTGGAACTTCAGAATTTACCTCACACCCCGCAAACGCACGCGCACGCCCTCCCGGGTGAAAATTACTACTTGCAGACCTCCAAGCCCTGAAGCTCAAGCGCTAGACTGCAAGTCTTCAGAAAGTGACAGGCGCACCAACTACAAGTGATTATGAATGGGGATATTTGCATTCAAAACCTCTTATTTGATCCTGTGTAACCACCTATGAGCCTCCAAGGTAACCTCAAGACAGAGAGCTTGGGAGAGGGGTTGAGGGTTGTAAGGAAAGTTCGCGGTTGTTACTGTTGTAGAGGACAACTGAGGCAATAACATTGGGAAACTAGCAACCTCACAAATCCCCAGACAGTGCGCCGTCTTAGTCCGGGCCCGGGACGACTGGTAGCTGCTGCGTCCTCCTCCAGCCTAGTTTTCCAGGAGTTTGGGGTCCCTTACAGTAGCTGCCTTTGGAGGGGTTTCTAGCGGTGTATATAGAGCATGTATTAGGCATGTAAGGACTCCAGGATTGAGGGCCCAAACTAGGTGTCCGTGGTTTAGGCTTAGGAGCTTATATTGTCTCTGCAAGGCATTTGGGCTGTTGTTGGTTTATTCTTAGCGTACGGCACCAAATGACTAGTATTTCATTTGGGGATAGAAGCGCTCCCAATATAGAGTAAGATTACATCATCCTTTCGGGTATGGTATTCTATAAGAGGAATGTAATCTTACCTGATTTAACTGATTCAACCACCAAAAAAACCTAACCCTACTCAAGGAAGCAACATCTGCAGCATCAACTGGAACGCTTAGTCTAGAGACTGCCCCTGCCAACCCACATATACAGAAATCAGCGATACAGTGTTCCAGATTCTTCTCGGAACGTCATTGAGGTCAAAAGTGTGGGAAGCTGAGAGGGATTTGTTGGGGTCAGGCTGTTCAAAGGATTGGCACAGGGATGGTGGCGGCCATTGCAGGATTCCATACAAAAAGTCACTGGGTTGCTGTCAAGGATTTTAATTTAGATACTAAATTGGCGAAACCATATCAGCTACAGTAACTACATTTAATCCCTAAACCCTAAGCCCTACATACCCATTGTGGCAACTTAATTTAAGTTCCTTTACAGCAACCCAGAGTCAGGCGCATTTTCAGTCTACTACCTTGGCCTCGCATAAGTGCAATGCCACGACACGACTCGATCCTACGGTCCAACCTTGGACTCCAATGGCCTGGGTTTACATAGGGATAATAGAAAAGAACATGGAAACTACTATACTAGGGTATATATGGGGATTATATAGGGCTGACATTGGGATAATGGACAAGAACATGGAAACTGTTACTACCCTCAAGCCTCAACCACTTAGTGTTTGGACCTTGTGCATGTGAGGTACGCTGGGAACTGTCACGAAACGACGTAGAAGGTATTCTCACAATTGACCGCGATCCAGGGAGTCTGTCAGACTCCCCTAGCCCCGCAACCAACCTCCATGCCCTCATCCAAAGCACCTATTCTATAGAAAGCTGAACAAGGTGTTGGGACATCATCTGCGAAAAGTAGAGGGGTTATCGGGAAAAGATCCCTGCCATCCCTTAAGCAGTTCTGTTTAGGAAAAATGCCTGCACTATGCAAATAGGCTTCTACAGCTACGTAACAGGCCAAGCCCAGGCTCCTTGACTATCACCCCTTAGCCCCAAATTCTATGCTCCGAAGCCATTATCCTTCACAAGCTAACATGTAAACCCCAAAAATGCCCTATATAGAGGTATACGAGCTAGAGTCTAAACTCCTTAAAGGAGGTTATATGTAGGATTATGTAAGGGACTTTTCTAGGTTTATTGCTAGGAGTGTCGACCATGGCTCATTTGGGCTTATATTTTTTAATGTAGTTTGGTGGAGTGTAGCCCTTCAACGTCCTTTGCCCAAAGGCATGTCGTCCCTTCGCAACACTCCGCCACTCAAAACCCTAAAGTGAACCCTAAACCCTAAACTCTAAAACCCTGAACCCTGAANNAAACCCTAAAGCCTCAAACCCTGAACCCTAAACCTCTAAACCCTAGACCCTAAACCCTAAACCCTAAAACCCTGAACCCTCAACCCTAAACCCTAGACCCTAAACCCCTAAACCCCAAACCCCCTAAATCCACCACTTTGCCCCAAAGTCAGCCCAGGAGGCATAGCCGCTCTGCGGTGGCGGAGGCGGGCGCGAGAAGCCAGACTTTCCCTGAAAGGCACTGACATATTAGGGGTACCCTTAAAGGGGTTATATAAGGTTATATAGGGGTTATATAGGGATATGTAGGGTTTAGGATTTAGGGTTTGGGGGTTTCCCAAAATTGGGGGTACCTTATTGGGGGGTACGCATAATAAGGACTATAATATTTTGGGGTCTATATTGGAGTCCGCTTATTTTGGGAAACTGACATTTCAGGGAGTGCTTAAGGTTGTTGAAGATTTCATGGGACGGGTTTACATTAAGTATTGTTCGACATTTAAGGATGGGGTTTAGGGCTGTTAAGTGTTGTTTAAGGTTGGGATGATTTGGGCTTCAGGTTGTTTGGGGTTTCGGGTCGCAAAGGTCTAGCTTGCCGTGGGCTATAATTCTTACTTGGGTTGCTTGGGCTTTTGTGCTTTTCGGCTTTGACCGTCAGTTGAGGGGTCACAGCCTGGAAGCCTAAGATCAGAATGTCCGGGCTACAGCACAAGGTTGTACACGCATACATACAATTGTACGAGGGCCTAAAGGATTCCTCCGAAGGCGTACAGGGCCGAGAGCGGTTTTTAAGGTGTTGTCTGAGTTGTGGCTCTCCAAGTCCTAAATCCTAAGCCCTGTATCTTGAAGAAGGCCCGTACTAGGGCTTGCCTGAAAACTAGCAGCAAAGGTACGGGCCTCCACTAGGGTGTCGCAAAACCGGGGGCTCTAGGGATTTAGGGTTCAGGAGTTTGAGAACTACCAATTCTCCCACAGTCGACATCCCTCGCTCGCCGCATCCTTTTTCATCCCAACGGAGCATATGGGAGTTCCTCGAAACGGGAGGCCCTCAAGTAAAAATTATGGGCCTCAAGGGATACATGGGGATCGTAACGGAATTCTGTGGGTTGTTACTTGAGATTCTACAGAAATTGTAGTGAGAAGTACCCATATCTCAGAAGAGCTACTGCGGCCAGTCCTTACGGTCGTTGGAAAAAACGGGTCACGGCGAAAGGAACAGCGGCCTCAAATTGTAGTCCCCCTTAAGTAGATGGAGGGTGGGGACTATAAACCTAAGCTGTACGAAGCCCCGTATTCTGATATCTCGTGACACCCCTGCCCGCGAACGCACAACTCCAAGCTCCGCACAACCTAAACCCTAAAATCCCTAAAGCTCTGAAAGCCTTTAAACTTAAAGCCTGCACCAAAACCTAAAACCCTGAACACCCTGTAAGCCCCATAATCCCGCGCCTCCCGGTCCCAATTCGGCCGGGAACCCTTTTGGCCAGACGGCCCGGGCGCTCGCATATCGCGGCCGCCCTTGCCCTGACGTCAGGGACGCGGTTTAGGGCTAAGGGTTTCGGGGTCGAGGGTTTTGGGGTTATGGCTTTGTAAACCAAACCCCTTCAAACCTGGCTTTTCTGGGACCCCAGGCTCTGAGGATTTTCTACAAACTCAAAACCCTCACGTTTCGGGTTCAGGGTCGAAGGGTTGAAGGGTTTCCGGTTTAGGGTTGAAGGCTTAGGGTTCAAGGTCGAGGGTGGAAGGTAAATATAACCCAGCGATAGCTGTACTCGTAACCCCACTTTAAATCCCATAAGTCTCCTAATACGGTTAAATTGAGCCAATGTTATACGTACCAGTTATCTATAGTTACCCTGACCTTCCCGGAACCCTTAACCCTAGGGCCCAAAGGCAGACTATTACAACCATCACACTGACTCCAAGCTTACACGCCATAGACCCCAAAACCCCAAACCTTTTAAACCACTACTTGGAGGGTCAGGCGGACTTAGTTCATGAGGATAACTAGGGTTACTACATGGGTTATAGGGGCTACTACCCTACTTACTACGTCTCCTCAAGTAAGCCCTAAACCCTAAACCCAAAACCCCAAAACCCACCTTCAAGCCCTGACTTTGCACATAGGGATGGTGGTAGAGCAAAGATTAGCACCTCTGAGCCACAACCAGAAAGAACTAGTTGTTCAATAAACCCTCAACTCTGAACCCTAAGCAACCAGTCCTCATTTATTTCTGGTTGTTTGGCTTCCCTTGCATAGCTCGCTTTTCCAGATTCGAACCCGAAACCCCAAAACCTAAAAATCCAGAAGCCTTGCCAGATTCAAGCCCCAAACCCTCAAAACCTCGTCTAGGTACCGTATGACAAACACAACCATGACAAAACAACCTGCTTCCCATATCCCCATAATCTCCTTTATGATAGTTTCCCGAAATAAGGGGACCCCCCAATATCGACCCGGGCCGAGAACGCTGGTAGCACAATGTCACGAATCACCCGGACCTCCTCCTGGGTCTGCGCAAGGCTGAAAGGGCGATTCTGTCTGCTAATGAGGCCAGCAGGACGGCCATGAAGAAGCGTCTTCAGTTCCGAAAGGCGCCCAGAGAATTGTGCGCAGTCCTGGATAAGTCCGTCTACTCTGGCGACCACAGAGTTCAAGAGATTGTGCAAATCAGTGATCTGAGCGGTGACTTCACTGCCGGTAAAGTGCAGCCTGGTAGTAGCAGAATCGGCCCTGCATACATGGCGGGAGTTCCAGAAGAGTCCAAGCTAGGGACCCACTGGTTCCATGCTCTTTGCCATTTCATTCTCAACTCTTGGGGACAATACCCAAACCTATACCATTGCTACTTTTTGAGCTTCAACTCCTTCCAAAAACCAATGCCCTAAGGCCTAAACCCTAGACCCTAAACCCCCTTCAAACCCCAGACCCTAAACCCTCAACACGAAACCCCGAAGCCCTAAACCGTAGACCCTAGACCCTAAGCACTAAACCCCAAAACCTTAAATCCTGAACCCCAAACCCACCTGACCTGGCCTCGTGCTTGCCGCCCTTCTTGCCACCTTTCTCGTGCTGCCCCTTGCCTCGATCGCTGGTTTCTGGCCTGGCAGGTCATACTGGATTGCTCGTGTACTACTATACTATTATTCCTCCTATTATGATCAACATTATTCTTATTACTGTTATTTCTATTCTTACCATTATTGTTATCATTATTATGATCATCTTTTGTTTCGATTTTATTCTTATGGCGCCTCTTCTACACCTGCAGAGCAAGGGTAAAGGGCCATGAGGCCAAGGCAGTCTCACACTCTTTAGACCTTGATGGAAAACCAACAGGAACCAACAGACCTGCTGACTGCACATCAAGCACGAGGGTTTAGGGTTTTGGTTTGGAGTTGTCCTGAATGACTTTAGTATACTACAGCTACTACAGTACATGATAGTCAAGGCATAAGGTAGCCAGGGTCATGCAGGTTGCTTGGTATTCACCATTCAGGAATGTAGGTTTTACGTAGGGTTGGGGGGGGGGCTTAGGGTCTTACGTTAATGATGAATTTCTGCATAACTCCAAATACATGTCTGCATAATCTCAAATACCTTATACTCATACCTTGCGAATTTGGGCACTCTAGTGCACCTAGGGCTTAGGGGTTTATGGTCCCATGTTCCAGGTTCAGAGATTACTTCAAGGGCTTAAGGATTAGAGCGTCTAAACATTGGTTTAAGACTGTCAAGTTATGGCAGCGGATGGCGTGCCCTGCATGTGGCTGTCTCAGGGTGGACTATTCGTTCACCAAGGGGCTCCAAAGTCAAAACTCTTTAGGATTCAGGGCTTAGGCTTTAGAGTACTCACCCATGACAGTAGCTCTTGCCCAGTCTGCCCACCGCATCTGCAGACGCAGAAGGTTCATATGTAGTGCAAGCTCATGTCATAACTGGCACATGCGAAGTGGTCATTGCACGTCTTGACTTCGCACAACCCAACAGTATGCGAATCTCTGTAAGCTTGTTCCTGTATGGTGTGGCATGACCAAAAGCCAGTAAGGGTGGACGAGGTTGGGATGCTGTAACTTCCTGGCCATTTGGCAGCGAAAGGGCACCAAGCCTCTACCTTAAAATAGCTCTACGTTTTGGGAAGGAACGCTTAGTGAGAAAAAGCCCTAATCTTCGCATACACAACAAGGAGTCTGAGGCGTTGCAAACTTGCACCTGGCATCTTTGCCGCTCTCCTGCTTCATGAGCTTCACTGCGAGCCTCTGCCCCACGTTGTAGACTACTGCGAGCGCCTTCTCCCAAGATGGCCAGCTAATTCAAGGGAGAACCCTCCCAGGCCACATGCTTGGGAAATTCAGGCTCGAGAGTGGCGCATTGGAAGGCTTATGCCCATGTAGGGATTCTCCAAATCGCGGCGTGGGCCTTCAAGCGTCGCTCAATCTTTGGGCTGGGTCTCAAAGGCTGAAGGGTTTGCGGAGAAATGCTTAGAGTTGTCGCGCGTGATCTGCCTGACACCAAGATCTAAAGACAACACCACTTGAGACGCTTCTGGTGGTTGAAGTTGTATTCCTCTTATAAAAAGACTACAACCAAAACGAGAATAGCATATTAGTCTAGAATCGGAACTAGTCCCCTCCCCTAATGCTAGACCCCCCCATGCCCCTAGCATTAAATACTCCCATCATGTGGTATATTCTAATATATTGGGAGTATTTTAATATCAGGGGCGTGGGCGGGGGTTTAATATTAGAGTGTGGAGATTATAGCATCCCTATTCAAGAGACTACTCCCTAAACCCTAAACCCACTCTACCCTGATGCGTGACTCAACATTTGGCACTCCAAGCCTTTAAGCCCTAAGCCCGGATTCAACCCGTGTCTGCGGCACCAACGCCTGAAACACGTCGACCTCCTCGCTGATGGTAGTAAATGATTACTGTAGGGTTTAGGGTTTAGGATTTAGGGTTAAATGGTTTAGGGTTTAGGGTTAGTAAATCACTACTACTGGCATAATTGCTTGTACTGCTATTACTACTATCACGCTTAGTATTTCCAGTGCAGTTATTCTTATTACTGTTACTACGGGCAGTATTCTTAATATTACTATAACCCAACCCTACTCCTAATCATTACTATTACCATTAATAATCATTATTGATATTTTACAGCTATTATTACACATTATACCTATCATGATGACTGTCATTATTTCAGAAACCCAACCCCGCACCCTGAACCCCTCTGCTACGCAGGAAACTGGCCGGGCGCTACGCTCGAGGAGCCGGCGCCTCGACGAAAGACTCTCAGCTTGGGCTTACTGGTGGTTTTTAGGGAAGAAGGGGAAAAAAGTCTGTATATACTATGGCTTCAATGCGGATTGCAGGGGGAGCAGGGCTTGCGAATTAAGTGTTTCATGGGGTGTGGGCTCAGGGACGCCAAGTGTACCCACACCCCTGGGAGGATCTAAAAATTAGATCCCTTATATAGACCCATTATAACCCCTATATAATCCTGATATAATTTCCCATATGGTTCCAGGGGATCTAATCTTTAGATCCCTTTGGGGGTCTGGGTAGAGGCGCCAACTCAAACGCCAATAGCCGCAACTTTGGGATTCAGCTGCAACTATCCTAGTTATGGGGGTTTCCTAAATGTAGGGGTACCGGTAAGGAGTACAGCTTTTTGGGATCTGTATTGGGGTCCCCCTATGTAGGGAAACTACCTTATAACTGCTTGAGGGTTTAGGGGTTCACGGTCTGGGGATAAGAGTTTTGGGGTATGTAGCTATTGATACTCTACCCACCCCACTTCGAAGCCCACTTGCATTTACCCATGGACTGCCAAGTAGAATGCACTTCTTTTCACGTGAGTGCAGTAATCAACCGGGTTTCTGTGAAGCGTGTGCTGGAGCACCATCTCCAGGGGTAATGCCACCGGCAATAGCGCAAGATAGGGCGCCCTCTTGGACCCTGCGATTGCTAAAAGGCGCTAAACCAACAGTGGAGGAAGGAAATCTTGCACCACCCCATATGCCTTATTTCCTGGTGATCAGAGTACATTGGAGGTCAGACGTGGTGCAAGAGTTCCTCCATCCACCGAATCTCATCGCCTGAATAACATCGATTGCTCAGCTAGTCCTGCTAGCTGCAACTTTAATCTGACAGCCGTAGCTTCTCACATTACGCATAGACTGCACAACAAACGGAACGCTTCAAGCAGTCATAAGTTACGAGATTCCACAACTTGGAACAAAAGCGGCACTGAGATTCTAATTGCACTGTTTAAGGCGCGGGGCCTGAATCCGTGTCCCTGAGAAGATTATCGGCGCGAGCGCTGTCATCGACGTGCTCAACATAGGAATCCTCATAGACAGACCCTTCAGCATGAGAAGCTTGCATGGATGAAGGAACAATCCCATCAAGTCTGTCTGAGCCCTAGACCCTGAACCCTAAGCCCTAAACCGCCTGACCCTCCGGAAACCCTAGCACGGAATATCTTACAAGTCGGCAACCCTAAGCCCGAACCCTAAACACAAACCACGGCAGGACCTATGTATCCCTATCATCCTGAAGAACCCTATATGATAGCTTCCCTACATAGGGGGACCCCAATATAGACTATAGACCTCAATTATAGGGACTTCCAAAAAGGTACCTCTAGTTTCGGGAAACCCCCACATCATTCTCCCAACTAACCAAAGGCAAGGAATATTCCGCTTCAGTTGTAAGGCTTAAAGGTATAAGGCTAAGTTGAAGGCTTACGGGTTTTAGGGTTCTGGGCTTCGTTTAGGGTCTGCGGACTTAGGCTTAGGGGTTAGTCTGCTTTCTGAGGTCCCGGGCAGGTCTCTGGAACTTCAAGACTGCGGTTTCATCGCCAGCATCTATGCAACCTCGGGTAGGTTTTGGATGAGTCATCTTCTAGAAGCCTTGTGCATGGGATGTATATGGGATGCTTACGCTTCATATGCATACCAAAACATGAGAATGCCTGCGTGCAGGCATATGTAGACTTATGAAATTTTGTAAGCATACGCATGGCTACATACATGCAGGAACACAATCAGACATGCGCGTGCCTATGGCTATCGAGGGGCACCTGCAGACTGACGCCATTATAGGCTCTCTTCTGAGGAGTCTTGACTCGATGACCGCCGCGATTTCGGATTCGAAGTTTGGGGCTTAGGGCAGGGCATGTTACCTCAACTGTGGAAAATGAAATGGGAAAGAGAATGGACAACGACCTGGAAACAGGGGTCATGTTGGTGTAGGACGCAGTTTAAGCTTTAGGGTCTAGGGAGATTCCACAAAGCTTCGTGGCGCAAGAATTCCGACGGAGTGTGCGCGATCCCTTTCCTTCCCTTCGTGAGTTTTCGACATGTTCTTTGAAAGGTGACGCTCAAACATCTCGCAAGGAGTTTCAGACTCTCTCAAAAAAAGCTCAAACATGGACCCTCAAACAATCACTGAGTTTCACCATGCACACAAAAAGGCTTCCAATATTGGCAGCTTCAGTTTTAATTTCTGGTCAACTGAACTACAGTAAGACAACCTACCGGAAGTCTACCCTGATTGGAGCAATGGCTAAAAAGCTACATCCATCATAGATTTGAGTCTGGAAAAGGAATTTCCCCAGACCCTATTTAAGAACCGTAGCAAAGCTCCCGACGAGATGCTCTCTTATCTCAGCTGAACTATAATCTAAAACCCTAGTATCCCCCTCAATAAACCTTGCTATACTCCCCTATATAACCCCCTAGACCCTAAACCCTAAACTCAACGCTTAACCCTAAACCCCCCCTTCAAGGAGGTTAGGCTACAGCTCATTTGAAGCCACCTCTTATGTAGAAACATGCGCATGCTGGCTGAGGGGATGACGAGTTTCACAAAAAAGCTACTTATAATAGGGAAAACTGGAAACTACTGCATTATTTAAGGTTATATTCGGGTCATATTGGGATAATGGAAAAGAAAATGGAAGATACTGTATTATGTACTACTAAAACGTCCTTTGAAGATCCCTATAAATGGTAGTTTCCCAAAGTAGGGGTACCCTAACATAGACCCCACTATACCCTCCTGCTTATTGTGGGGAGTCCCTTGAAAAGTACTCCTCATTTTGGGAACGCCCCATACACCTCCTAGACTGACATCTAACCATAAAACTTGCCCAAGCAACCTGCATTGCCTAAGGTGCCAGGCTCTTTGAGAAAGGCCTCACGCAATACCCCAGAGCAGTTCCAATTCAAGAGACATGCTTAGAATATAAGTCAGCGCAATGCTCACCTCAACACTGAAACCTAAAGCCTAAACCGCGAAGAGTCTCCATCTCCAACGTCCCTCCAAAATCAAGTATGATCTCTGTAGAAGCTGCGCGCAAGCCACCTGAAATGCCTCTCATACGCAGACTTGAAAGGCTAACGGACGTATGCTCAGCCCGTACTCCAAACTTCAAGCTGCCAAGCCCAAGCCCTTGACTGGTTCCCTGTTGGGATACTATCACAATTACAATGGTCTATGTGTATTCCTCTTGGGTTTTGCTGAAGTAGAAAGCATTTTCAACAATGATTCAGTTGAACCCCAATCTTACCAAGCCCTCCCCTCCGCATCATGAACCATTCCTTGCATGATCTTCCTTGCTGCTTGTCAGCAGGGAATGAAGGAATGGAACGAATGGAAGCTACGATATTGTGGGTGTAGGAGCTACCATCAGGATCCATACATCCATTCCCTATGACAACGAGCAACAAGCAAGCTTCTGAACGCCCCTATGTACGTTTATCTCAATGAAGCCTCGTAAAATCTAGAGCCCTGACCACATTACTTCCCAAGGTGCGCCCTTGCAAAGAGAAGGTCTACCCCAAAGCCCAGAACCATAAAGGCTAAATTCTAAACCCCAAACCCTGAATCCTAATGCTAACCTCCAAACCCTTGAAACCCTGAACCCGGAGCCCTAAAGCCTAAACCCTAAATTCTGAACCCTATA
>CAJNIZ010010535.1:4282-49024 GCA_905231905.1 Symbiodinium pilosum | reverse complement strand
TTAGGTTGGGTACTGCCCCCCCTATTAAGGGCTCTATGTAACCCTATTTTAATTATTACCCAACTGTTACTGAGGGGGGGCATGAAGATTTAGGTTAGAAAGGGGTAGATGGGAGTTTCTCAGAACAGGGAGGCCCTAAGGACCCTAGGGTTATATACGGATTACAAGGGCATTGCAGGGGTTTTGCTAGGGATTCTATACGGGTTGTTTCGATAAGCTCTTATGTAGTGTTTAGCGTTCTTCCCCTGATACTGGCGAATCAGATGGAACCGAAACTGGAAAAAGGCAAGGAAACTGCGTTTACACGATTTTTTTCGAGAACTGGAACTGGTAGGTTGCCAAACTCATGGTCTTTCTTTGGATCCCCATGATCATACGGCTCCTAGTATATGGGCTCCTCACAGATGGGCTATCCTTCTGACAAAGTATCACAAAGGGCTTAGGCTCACCCCCTAATGACGGATAAGCAAATGGAGAAGAGCATGAAACACTAAATGGACACTTTAGGATGTGGGGCTTTGGGCTTAGGGTGGTTGTTCAGGGTTTGAGGATTTAGGGCTTGAGGCGCAGTTGGGGCTATAGGCTTGAGATTTGGGCTGACAGATTAGGATCAAGGGTCTGGGACTTAGGATAGAGGGTTTAGGATTTAAGGCAGCGGGTGTTGGGTTTAGGGCTCAGGATTTAGACTTTGGGATTAAGGGGCTTGCTTTTAGGAATAAGGGTCTAGAGCTTAAGATCCAGGATTTAGGTCTCGGATTCAGGTCTTAGGCCCCGAGGTTTTATGACGTAGGCTTTAACATCTCAGGTTTTGGGATAGGGCTCGGGCTTGAGGTTATAGGCTTTAGGGTGGCGCCCTAAACCCTACACTCCCGGAAACTAACATGGAAACCCATATAGTACCATTTTAAAAGGACTGTAGTCTTTACAGGGCCCTTTTTGGGTTTCCATGTTAGTTTCCGGGAGTGTAAACCCTAAACCCTAAACTCTAAACGTCTTGAAGGCCAGGCCTGAGGGTTCCAGGGGACAGGCTGATTGCAAGTGCTGTGGCGACTACTCGCGTCCCTAAACCCTAGCGCCAAAAAATAAGTCGTGTAAGTCAAATGGTCAATCTTCATGTGGCCTATACAACCCCTATAACTATAGTAGCTTCCATTTTCCATTGTCACTATTTAACCTCAATATTACCCCAATGGGGTTGGAATATCACTGTTCCATGTGAGCCTGAGACTGCTTAGCATCAAGCATGGCTTAGGGTTCATGATGTAAACTACCCCAAGGAAATAGGGAAGGAGACCATTGGGGTTATATAAGGTTATATAGGGTTGTATAGGGGTTGCATGGGGATAATGGAAAATAAAACGGAAACTACTCTTTCGGGTTTAGGGTTTAAGGTCCCCTGTGAAGTACAATCGCCTTTGTAGCTCTTCTTCACTTTTACAGGGTCTTGGCTTTACCCGAACTCGACACAGGCTTTAAGTTCAGGCAGGATCTTCAACCCCGTCCCAACACCCCCCCTAAAAGGGGGCCCTAAACCCTAAATAGTAGTTTCCATCTTATTGTCATGATCCCCAACCCCGTAACCCCCTATAAGCTCCCTATATAACCTCTTTATAACCCCTACATAACCCCTATAATCCCCATATAACCCCCCCTACACCCCTATATAACCTTATACAACCCCAATAGCCTCAACCCGAAACCCTAAAACCCTAAACCCTAAACCCAAGAGCCTCAACCCTAGTCTGAAAGCGCACCTCCTCGGGCAGCGCTGTTTCCAGTAACCTCGTCTCCTTGTTGATGGAAATTGAATCCTGGCGCAGCGAGGCTCGAAGCCAGGGCTTCCATGAGAGAAACTCTAAGGGCTACATATGGGCTTGTAAGGGCTATATAGGGGTTCTATAGGGACTATATAGTATATGGGGGATATGTAGGGATAATGGAAAGTACTATCATATACTATAATATATCAGGGCTTCCATGGGAAAATGGAATAGGGTTTAGGGTTTAGGGTTGAAAGTATATTGGGGTTATGTAGGGGTAATGGAAAAGAAAATGGAAGCTACTATAGGGTTTAGGGTTTATAGTATATTGAGATTTTCAAGGGGTATTGGAAAAGAACATGGAACCCACTATAGTATATTGGAGTTAGGATTTCAAATTTCAGTCTCTCAACTTCCAGTGGGAGTCTTGCAGTCCTATGTAGGCTCTGACGTTGCGCAAGAAGAGTATGCAGCATATGTGCATACACGTTGATGTTTAGCTTAACCCTAAACCCTAAACCCTCAACCCTATGGTTCCTGCCAAGACTTTGGGTTTGGTGCCTGGGGTTGTCCGGAACAGCAGTGCATTCAGTGCCCTTGCACAGTAGTACGCCTGGCTTTCCAACATAGCCGGGAAACGCTCATGTTGATGAAGGAGCCAAAGTAGGGTTTAGGGCTTAGGGTTTAGGGTTGAGGGATTAGGGTTGAGGGTTTAGGGCTTAGGGTTGAGGGATTAGGGTTTAGGCTTTAGCCAAGAGACCATGTCCTGAAGGCCTAGAGAGAGGCAAGAACCCTGCGCCTGCGGCTCAGGGCTTTCAATCCAAGGTGCTGTTCAAAGCAGCCTTGTCTTTTCCAGACGCCACGGTAGTTTCCATTTTCTTTTCCATTACCCCTACATAACCCCAATATACTATAAACCCTAAACCCTAAACCCTACAGTGGCTTCCATTTTTCCAATATCCCTATACAAATATGTACCTGCATGCCCTTGGTCAGACAGAGCCTGACTAGGGCAGGACACTCAGGGTTCTCTGGGTTGAGGGCGTTTTAGGGCTTAGGGTTTATAGTATATTGAGGTTATGTACGTTTTGGGGGGCTTAGGGTTTACAGTATACTGAGGTTACGTAAGTTTTAGGGGCTTAGGGTTTATAGTATATTGGGTTTATGTACGTTTTAGGGGCTTAGGGTTTACAGTATATTGGGGTTATGTAGGGGTAATGGAAAAGAAAAAGGAAGCTACTATAGGGTTTAGGGTTTAGAATTCCGTCCTGAAGTTGGCGACCAAGTGAGCTCTTAGTTGGAAACAGCTGTATAGCTAAATCGCCGAATGTGACATAGGCTCGAGCATCTTGAGACATGCAGGGCAATGATGTTTGGATTTTTTGGCAATCAGTCCGGGATGAATCTTGAGGCCAATTCGTTCCTCACGTGCCGTAGTACTTGGAACATGTCTACTTCCAGCAGCGCGTCCTGCATTTGGGTGCAGAGCCGTCACCTGTTTGTGAGGATGTAGCAGTGCAATTGAATCTTGTGCCTGCGTTTGGCTCCACACCGGCGAAACCTTTGATTGCTAATCCCCGTGAAGATTCATTCTGAACATGGTTGCCTGAACCCTGACTTAGCACTTTAGAAACTTTCCAGAACGTGAAGGCCGCCGTTCGGGGTGGGGTTGGGCACGGTGGTTATAGTTTGCCCAAGAACCCTCGGCCCACAAGACCCCAAACCCCAAGCCCATGGCCCTTCACACCCTTCACCCCGCTCGGTCCTTAACTAAAGCTATCAACTCGTCATTGGTTTGCACGCCGAACAGCTTAAGCTGCAGGCTTCTTCTGTAGTACCTCCCGTTCGGCGGATGGGATTTCGGGCCTAAAGTTTGGATTCATGTTTAGCGTCTAGGATTTCATCTACGGCTTGATGAGCCTTCAAGATGTGGGGGATTGTCAAAATTATGGTTTGTTTTTGGGTCCCCTAAATTAGGCCCCGTATTATAATAGGGACCCAAAAAAGGACCATAATTTTGACAATCCCCCATGTAGGGTCTCTGTGCTATGTTTCAGGGCTCTCACGGGTCTATGGGTGAGTTGTGGGATTCGTTGAGGCTTCAAACTTCAGGCATTGAGGTTCAGCTTACATCTAAACTCTCTAATGCAATACTTGTCTGGTGCCCTAACCAGGATCTACACCCAACAACCATACCCAAGCCAAAAAAAGCTTCATTGATGTTCCAGGTAGGGTTTAGATCATCGGTTGGAAGGTTCATGGCTCTGGGACGCAGCTGTCCCTTACCAGTCTTGCTGCACAGCACAGTACAAAGGTTTCCCAAACCTAGGGCTCCCTGTAAAACATGAGGTTCATAGTACATTTAATTTAGAAGTTTCCCAAAAGTGTGGCTCCCCGGTAAAAAATGGTGGCCATAGTATATTTAGGGCTACGTAGGAGGATCCTAGTTTTGGAAATCCCCATATGGGAGTCTGAATGATTGCTGAGAACCTCACGGAGGTGCTGCTACTCCAATGTCAAAGGGTACTTGACGCCAGTATACCGCTTACTTGGAGGGTCAGGGGGACCTAGTAAGTGGACTCATAATGGGGAGAACTAGGGCTACTATATGGATTATAGGGGCTATTAACCTACTTACCCTAAACCCTAAACCCATAGGGGCTATTAACCTACTTACTAAGTCTCCCTGACCCTCCAAGTACGTGAAACCCTCTCCAACAGTTCTTAAACGAAATGCAGACAGGTTTGCTGCAAGGGCTCGCGAAAGCGTGCGACATTTCAGGGTTCACTACACCTTCACGGAGCTCTATGCAACTTAAGGGTTCCCTAAACTATGTAACCCGAAGGTTCACTAG
This sequence comes from Symbiodinium pilosum, assembly GCA_905231905.1. Taxonomy (NCBI): domain Eukaryota; class Dinophyceae; order Suessiales; family Symbiodiniaceae; genus Symbiodinium; species Symbiodinium pilosum. Next base: position 44,409 of record CAJNIZ010010535.1, on the reverse strand, counting down.
CTCCCCTCTATCGCAAACGCTTCCGTGAACCCCATGATCGTGCTTTAAGTTCCTAGGCCCCGCCATCGATTCTGACACTCCTGCATGACTAGAGTATAAGAACAAAATACGGTGTGTCTGGGCCATGAACTACTCAGAGAATGCATGATTCTTAGTATCAAGCGTGTGTACAACAAGGGTTTGCTGAACCTCATGCAGACCATGAAAGCTAACTCGGGAAGTTCAAGAACGCCGCTGGGCCTCAAAAGACCCCGACAATAAAATGGCAAAAGGCTTAAGGTTTAGGGGCGTGCGGTTCAATACGTAGAGTCAACTCCTGATGAATTGAACTCCTGTACACTAAAAACGGACAGGTGTCCATGAATCGGCCGCCACCCTTACAGAACACTAGGATGTCTTGGGCCTGGGTCATTCCGCCTCTTACAGCTCCCAGTACCTCTTGTCGTAACTGATACTATCAAGGTGAACCGGCCTAAAGAATGTGAAGTCTGACAGAGTTGGCAGTTTCCCAAAATTTAGGCGTACCCTTGTGGGGGTCGTTATAATAAGGATTGAAATATCTTCGGACAGAAATTGAGGTCCCCCTGTTTTCGGAAACTGCCACCTGGTCTGTTGGAAGTGGGAAGCAACAACTTGAGACCACTTTGCGTCAAAGAAAAAAAGCTCGAAGACTTGTCAAGTTCCAATGTGGCCCTCGAACTGCTGAACCTGGCCCCTTCAACAGTCTCCGCCTCAATGCCGAAACGACCCAATATGCTGTAGTAGTTTCCATCTTCTTTTCCATTATCTGAATATAACCCCTATATTGGGATAATGGAAATACAATGGAAACTACTCCCGCAACACCTTTCACCCTCAACGCCTTACCCGAGCTTTCAAAATCCAAGGTCTGAACCCTCAACGACCGAACCCCCTGAAGTTGTCACCAGAAGACCCTCAATGACAGCGTGGCCTGTGGAAGTAGAACTCTACATGGCGCTCATGGAAGCTGGGCCTCATGCAGCAAGAGAGCTTGCTTCTCAGTATCACGCGATTAGTCTTCCTTTCGTGGGAACTTGGACAACAGCAAACACCTCGACCTCCAATCCGCTTCTTCAAGCTCCAACTCCTTCCATGATTGCTACAGCTGCTCCTCGTACTCCTGCTGATCCTACTGCTACTGCTACTGCTACTCCTGCTCCTCCTCCTACCACTACCACGGCCGCCGCCACCGCCAACCCACTACTACCACTTGTACTTCTGCTTCTTCTGCTGCCGCAGCTGCTTTTACTTATGCTTGGAAATCCAAACCACAACGACTAACGGCCATAGCTGCTGTTCCTGCTGTTGAATAGCAGCGGAAGTGGAAATCGTGGAATGATAGCACGAAGGAAGGCTCATGATCATAGCGGTTCGGGCTCCTAGCCAAGGATGCTCCCCTCAGCTCTAAATCGTTAAACCTGTGCCCTCTAACTGGGTTGCTGTTAAGGAACTTAAATTAAGTTACGATAGAATAGGGTTTCCGCAATATAGTAACTTAATTTAAGTTCCTTAACAGCAACCCAGCTAAACCCTAGGTTCAGTGTTGGGGAACACGTATCATCCCTGGGAACAAGCCTGATGCATCCGGGCATGAAGGGGGATTGGTTGACACTCGCAATTAGGGTGATCGGTGCGGTCTACATTTGGGGTATCTTACGCGGTACGATTTCTACCTACTCAGTTACCTCGTGGTCAATGGGAGGAATGGAGCACGGGAATAATCTCTGCATACATTCCACTCCTTCAGTCCCTACGACCCACAAGTAAGCCTACGCCACGAACAAGTTTCCAACTTGCTACAACTGTTGGATCTTAGGACAAAGTTGATACTTACTGCTTGTATAGCCAATGGGATCTCCAGGTGTGCCATAGTTTCCTAGTATCCCCATAAAAAACCTTATCGTAGTCCCCTATAGAAGTCCCTTTAAGGATGACTATAGCTCAGGTAGGGCCTCAAGCCAAAGATCCTTATCCAAAGGCCTGAACAACTCTGGTTACACTCTTGACAAAGGTGGGATTATGGTGAGAAACACCCAATTACCCTGGACCCATGACATCTTTGTTTCTGCACATGAGGAGTCTAGGGCTGAGGGTCCCTAAACCCTGAACCCTAAACCGCGTAGGCTCAAAGAGTGCAGAGCGGGAGCCGCTTGTTCAGTAAAACCAAAACAACACCAACATGGAACCTGAACACTCCAGATGGGAGCCATACTAGATCCCTTTTGGGGCCCATCTGGGCGGTTAGGGTTTAGGGGTTTAAGGTTTAGGGGCCCTAAACCCTATAGCCTACACTCACGATTACTGCCTTTCATTGCTCTTAAAGAGTATGAAAACAGGAGTAATACAAAGGCCCCAGCTATGGGGGTCCTCTGATAGGATAGATGAATACATCTAATCCCTCAAGCCCTCAGCCGCACACCTCATATCTAAACTCCCGAAAAGTCGCCCCTAAATGCTACACACTGACCCCTAAGCCTTCAACCCCTGCCAGAGCCCTACCCTTCAACCCTGAACCCTACAACCGTGTAAATTTGACTGTATAACCGCACCCGGGAATCGCACCTGTCTTCATCCGCGACATCATGCTTAAAGGCATGAATGAGCAGGTGCAGCCTTAGCCCAGTTATCCAGAGGGTAGGGCTTGGGGTCTAGGCTCATGGTTTTGGACTTAGGGTTTAGAGTTTTAGGGTTTAGGGTTCAAAGTTTAGGGTTTAGGACTGAGGGGTTTATAGTTTTGAGTGTAGGGTGTCTGGCCGGTACCCGTAAGCGCATACTGCGAAACCATATATATGTGCCAACGGAATCCTCTATAATTCCTTGAAAGGATCCTTCCACTACAGGGGGTACAACCTTTGGGATGCAAACTCCAAACCTTTGGGTTCAGGTCGAAAGTTTAAGGCGAGGGGTCCAAGGGGTATTGTCAGGCCCTAAACCCTTAACCCCAGGTACGGTTTGGAATCTGCAGGTCGTGTGAGCTCAAGTATTCGGCTTCAGAGTGGTGAGATTAGATCTTAGAGTCTAGGGTCTAGAGTGGTTAGGACCAAAGGCTTAATAATTCATCCGCAGCCAGAAGCAACTTGACCTATTTGACTCAAGTTCGGAGCAATTGCAACCCGTTGGCGAAGTTGGGTGGACTGTCCGCGCTGGTCTGTATCACACCATGGGGATTTCAATGACAACCTAATATAGGGGCTTGCTAGAAGCATTTTTTGGGTCCCCATTACAGTATGGCCCCTGATGCGTAGGGCTAGAACCTAAAGCCTTGACCCCATACCCAGAACCCGACGCCAGCAAGTTGTGATGAGGAAATCAAGTAACGTCCCCCATGGCATGCCCGCTGTAGCCAGGCCGGTTCATCAGGACAACTGCAGCCAGCGGTGTTCCGCACGGTACAAGCCTCCGCTGCTATTACCCAAAAAAGCACGGTATTTGTGATGACCATCTGTATATGCCTTTGCAAAGGTCAAGGCACAGCAGAGAATGTAAGACTTGGGAAGACCCAAAACGCTCAGTATTCTAAATCTCACCCTGAAGCACCCATCAACCAACTTGCAATGAGCCCTATAGTCCCCCTTAAGTAGATAGAATATGGGGTATATGGGGATCTTAACATAATATACCCAAAGCCATATTCTATCTACTTAAGGGGGGCTATAAGCCTTAATTCCGATGCTAAGGCTGAAAGTCCCGTGTGAGCTATAGTCTAACTCCTTGAAGGGGGCTCTATAGGGGATTGTATAGGGGAGTATTATAGGGGTTTAAGGGTGATACTAGGAGTTTAGACTATGGCTCATGTGTTAAACACCTCCACTGAGGCTTCAGCTCGTATCTAAGGCCGAGAAGGACCCAGTCCTGGTCTCCAGCATGGGACGACATGCCACTTCCCTCTCATTTGAGCTTGCAGAGATTATTGAAAGCTGCTACAGGGTTTAGGGTTTAAACTCCTAGGACTCTCCCCCTTACCAACCCCTATTATACTCCCCAGTATAATCCGCTGACCCCCCCTTCAAGGAGCACTATAGCTCACTGGGCTTGTGGAGATTATTGAAAGCTCCGCGGAAAAGCTTGTCATGAGGAGATCTAGTAACCAATATCTTACGCATCACCTATGTTGCGTGGAGTAAAGCGAGGTTTCTGCAAGGAATTAGCTGCCAAGGCCTTGGTCATGCACATGCAACTGTCTTCGGCTCATGTTACCAGAGCACCAAATGTCCAACAAGGAAAAGACCTGCTCAAACGCGGAATTCCGCGACAGTTTTGTTGGGCCAGGGTGTTATGGCGCCGCTTTGAGGGCGCTATATACTTGAGATCCCTGTGACTCTGCTCAAGGTCTCGCAGTGGTCTCATTCCCTCAGACCCATGTGAGCTATAGTCTAAACTCCTAGTATCCCCCTTAATGGCCCCCATAGTAGTCTCCTATATGATCCCCTATATAACCCCCTTTAAGGAGTTTAGACTACAGTTCATGTGAAGATGACCCCACTTCGGCTTAAGACTGGGGGTCACTTCTTGGGACCGAGGGATTTCATTTAGGGTTTCGCTTTGGGATCATTCCTTGGGATGCCTATGACCCTGGTGAGGGTTTCGTTTTGGTTTCATTCCCCGGTAGAGACTACCAGCTTTTTTGGCCAAGTGGCAATAGACAAACAAAACTCACTTAGGGCGGGATGAGCATAACAATTGGATTTCAGGAACCAAGAAATCACATAGGGCGAGTCAACAGCTTGGTTCAAAGAGCCGAGCGCCTCACCCGTGCCACGTACTCTTCAATTGGGGTGTCCCAAAACACAACAGCGAATCTCATCCCAAGTGATTCCTTTCGTCTTCCTACGCAAGCTCCCATGCGATTTGTTGCGCTTAGCACGGCTTGTTTAACACCAGGAATTGGGGACAATTTCGTTGCGCCCAACACTGTAGGCTTTCCGCCGGGTATGCAGTAATATTTTCATGGGCGCCAGCACGATTTGTCTGCTGAAGTCCAGTAATTGATGACATGGCCGTTGTTTCCCGCCCAGCGTTTGGTGAAACTTCGTTGCGGCCAAGAAGGTAAGCTCTAAATGGGATATGCGGAGACATCTTTGTGCAGAAGCATCTTCGTAAACCAAAACCAGCTCTCAGGGCACAGTTGCAAAGAATTTCAGACTTCAACTCCCATCCTGCTGCTTCGCTGGAGCACTTGTATGGGCTTGCCCCTGCGTCGATGATACCTCAGCCTCTGATTTTCGCATGACGTCTGGGTTCTGACATACACGGCTTTTACAATTCTTTTTCAGATACCAACGAGCCTTTGCACCAGCGCAAGTCCAGAGACAAAGACCGACAGAGAGAGAGAGAGAGAGAGAGAGAGAGAGAGAGGGAGAGAGAGGGAGAGAGGGAGAGGGAGAGAGACCCAGAGAGCGAGGGAGAGAGGAGGAGAGGGGGAGTGGGGTTTGAACCATGTGTGTTATCGACTCTTAGCATACCAACCCATACCCATTGGGGTAATATAATGGCAATATTAGGGGTAAGTTGGGATAACGGAAAATCAAATGGAAACTACTATAATGGGTGATTTAGGGTTTAGTTTGGGGTTTAAACCTTCCTAGTAATGGCTGCGTCCTCATACACGAAGCTGAGGAAGAGTGGCCGCCCGTCGCCGATGTCCATGACCTTGACAAGCCCATGATCGTCTCCCCTTAAATCCCACCAAAAAATACACATGCACTCCAATATGTACGGTTTCTTATCAAAATTATTTACTATCAAAGGGTGCTTTTACGGGGCAATTAGTTCTTCTCAGCAGCAAAATCATCACTCCATGCACCTTTATTGAACGCCGAAATCCTGATATCAAGTTTTCGTTGTGTAGTCTAACATGGCGGAGAAGTGATTTGTCGAGCTTGCTTGGCGGTAGTGATACAAGGCTGAGAAAGCCCATTAAAGGCCAGCTTCGCAGTGCTAATGTAAGGTTCGCAGGAGGAGTAAAGGTCAGACAAGAACCCATAAAGACGTCACTGCATGTGTCGCATCCATAGCGCGCATGAATGCCTTAGACACTATATACAAACAGTTTCAATATCATTTTGCATTTCCCTTCCCATTTTACTTTCAACTTATGAGGGGCGGCATTATACCATGGACCCCAAGAATGACCATAATTTTGTCAACTGGGCCAAGGGCCTTGGAGTAGGTGTGTTGAGGCCTTCCTCATTAAAAAGATTTGAGAAATCACTGAAAACAACATCCGCACCATTCATGTGTAAATGCCCTAATCATAGTCGCGGTCATGATGATGGACATCGTTGATGCTGCTCCACCAAATCTTCAAAACCCTGGCTGTATTCAAGTTTCCACAATGCACAGGTCCTTTTATACTGCCTAGGTGTCCTTGTATTCAGACACCTGCAACTGCTCCAAACAAAATCGACATCTTGCGTGACAGTGGCATCTGCGACACCAAAGACATCCAAGTCTTCGTCGTTAACCTCTCAAGAGAGGTGCTTGGAGGGTCAGGGGGACTTAGTAAAGGGGTTGATAATGGGGATAAGTAGGGTTACTATATGGGTTATAGGGGTTATTAGCCTACTTACTAAGTCTCCCACTGACCCTCCAAGTGGTCTCCGTACGGAATCAAGGGACTTAGGAAGCAGAAAACCCTTGTGCACAAGGCTCAAAGACCTACGCAGTAGCCTGAAACCTAAGCCAGGAGCTGCACACCAACCCTTACAGCCCAAAGACAGGCTCTACACGGAAATCCTGCGGCTGACTGTTTGTGACAAAAACGGCTTTGGGCTTAGGGTGGCAGATTCCTGTGCGTTCCCTTAACAAACGTGGCCCCAAAGCAACAGTCTTGAATTTCCGAAATCACGTGTATTCGTCTGCAAGCATCACAAACGACGTTTGCCATGAAAGTGCTAGATATTCTCTATAAACCTCTAGATGCTTCCTTAAAACAGGCCTCTTTGACTTGAAATGGAACCGAAACCGTGCTCCTGTTTCGCTTGACCCGAAATGTTGTGATCTTTTTTAGAATCTGCTCCTACGTTTTCTAAATTTTGGATCGTGTCATGCTTGTTGTCGTTTTCCTTAGCGTTGCACCATGAAAGCCTCGCATCTTAAACTTCGCGGTGGGCCAGGACGGAATCCTCTGGCGTGGGGCTAGGGTTTAGGATTATACAGCCCCACATGGCTTTTGGCATCACATAGACAGGCCATCATCACACAACCAACACCAGACTGACAGCACAAAAGATCATGCGCCGCATTTACAATCTGCAAAGGGCTTTACTTAGCCCGGGCTAGCAAGGCATGAAGGAACGGAGGCTTGCCGTAGCCCCTAGGTAATCCACAAAATTATTGTAGGTTTCGCTGTTCTTTTCCATTCCTTCTGTCTTTACTAACGGGAGGTAAGTACCCTAAACCCTAGACCCTAAACACTGAACCCTAAACCCTAAACCTTAAACCCTAGACCCTAAACTCGGAAGGAGCGGCCCCACACTTCTAAAACCCCGTTTGAAGGCTTCGGGCTTCGGCTTCAGGGTTGAATCTTGGAATCTTTCAAAGATCTTGTCATGCAGCATGCTGGCCCAGCAAATAGCCCCTGTAAGTATCTACTACTACTACTACTACTATCCTGTTTTTCAGGGTGAGAACTTCAAAGCATCCGGGAACAATCTAAGCCTCGAAAGCATGCGTCTATTGCCAGGTGCCTCCTCTGCCTGGTTGTCCTTCCCATCCCCATCTTCACCTTGCCGTTGCTGAGTGTTAGTAGTTGGGAATGGGGAAACATATTCTAGGGTTCAGGGTTTAAGCTTAGGGTTTAGGGTTTCGGGTTAGTGGGGTAGATGATGTATAGGGAATATATAGGGATGATGTTCCTTCATTCACTACTAAAAGCAACAGTAAGTGGCAGAAGCAAACTGCTTCAGGGATGAAAACAAAAGAGTCAAACATTATTGCATGAGCTCAGATTTTTGGGGGGATGTCCCGGTCCTAGGGTTCAGCCTTCGGGGGACTTTTAAGATGCCCATCATGCAGCTTACAAAAAGCCATTGGGAAACCCTTTGGTGATTCGCTCTAGTGGAACAAGGCATGCTTTGGCTGTGATCTCTGAGACCCACGGGATAATGGAAAAGAAAATGGAAACTACAGGGATTATAAGGGGTTATATAGGGGTATCTAGAGAATAATGGAAAAGAAAATGGAAACTACTATAATAGGGTTTAGGGGCTGGCTGGAATGTTTGGGAAATTGCCTATGCTAGCGATCGCAAAAAGAGGAAACGTAGGGTCCGCACTCACGCGATTCTCGTGGCAGCTCATCCCGCGTGTAGGCACCCAGGGAACTGTATTTACCCGAACCCCTAAATCCTGAGCCCGACGCATCCCTGAACCTCAAACACTGCAACCCAATCCCCAAATCATGAGCCGCAACCCTAGCCCCTTAATTTTAAACCCTAAACCCTAAACCTAAACCCCTAACCCCTAAACCCTAAAACCCTACAACAAAACAGATCTTACGTCCCCAAGGCTCAGCTTCGGACCCTGCTTCATTTCCGCATCCCCATCACCGGCAGCCTTGTCAGGACTGTTGCGCGAATCCTTTTGGGCTTAGGGTGTCAGGTTTTGGGTTTCGTGCTGAAGCGTCTGTATGCAGATTAAATGTGCGGGGTTTCTCCATGATAAGATGAGCTGTTCCTTCTGAAGTCCTTTTTTACCTACACGGCACATATTTCGCCTCAGAGTATCCCAGAACAACAGCGCGTTCGGGTCGTTGAACCAAGTAAGATTAAATCTAATGTGTAATGACAAAGGAGCACATACTTGTACGCTATCTTAGAGCTTTTGTATTCCAATCAAAAATAATACCAACAAGAGAGTTAGATCGAATCAGATAGACGCCAGACCTCTACCTGGATCCTGTGTATCCCTTCTTTTGGCGGTGTTCTATCCTGCATGAGTAGTGTTTTTTGGTGCTTAAACCCAGTAAGGTTATATTTCTTATATGAAACACTATACCCCAAAAGGAGGATAGAATCTTAATTACTCTATATTGGGTACCATAGTATCCCCAAATAAAATACTACTCACATGTTCAAAGGGCATCTTGTAACTTCGAAACCCTGGCTCTGGATCTCAACGTCTGCGCTGTCGCTTGCTGGCTGTCGTTCGCAGGAAAGGATAGAAGCCCCTGTGTAGTCTTTAAGAATATTGCAGTTTCCGTTTTCTTTGCCATTCCAACACCCTTAAGCCCTAAACCCAACCCTAAAACAGAAGTATGGACTTTCTTTTCCATTCCCGGAACCCTTAATAGTAGTCTCCATTTTCTTTCCATTCCTCCTCTCCGCGGTAAGGACACGCAGGTTAAGGGCCGGGCACCCTGCTAACGTTTCTGAGCATGTAGGGCTTGGGGCTCAGCTTTTCCACACCTCATGGTTCATGACCCATGGATCTAGCAGCAGCATTCGCCCGTTTCCAGGCAGCAATCGAGCTCAAATCTTCCAAGTCAGAATAATTATACTAGGAAAAACAAAACTGACCTGGCGGAAACCTAAGATTACAGTAATACTGCAAAACCTCCTGCTGACTACATGTTCCTCCCTAAGATTCCTAAACATCACTTACGATATCTCTGCGATCCAAAAGCTGGCCATTTCTGAATCATTCCTATATACCCTCCCTTTAACCCTAAACACTAAGTCCTATATACCCTAAACCTTAGGAGGGCTGGTGCTGGTGCATGTTCGGGGGGACCCCAAGTTCTATAGCTGGTTCGTACCCGGTGAAGGAATGGATCCCCATAATTTGTTTAGGGTTTAAGCTTTGGGTCCCAAAATGAGGGTCACATTGTGGTACCCCTGAATATTCGGTGCTGCCTTGATAGTCTACAACCAGAAGGGGCCCACAATCTTGAGAACAACTCAGATAACGACAACCAATAGAGTAGATTCCACGTTCTTTTCCATTCCTTCATTCCCGACCAACAATCAGCCCCAAAACGCTAACCTCCCTACAGCCCTGAATAACCCAAGCATTGCATATACAATATGCCTTTCCTTGTGATTTGGCATGCTTTCAACTAACAACCCTAAACCCTCAAACCTTGACCCTAAACCCTAAACCCTTAATATGTATCTCTTCACATATATACATGTATTTTGCCTTTTTCCCTACTCACAACCCTAAACCGTCCCTTCTGACAAGCACTCAGATAAAGCTGTCGGCCTCCTTGCGCGGCCTCTTCCGGAACTCGCCTCTACGCACCACCTGCCCAAACCGAAGGTTTGGGGGTTTAGGGTTTAGGGTCTAGGGAACAAAAATGGTAAATTTCCCAAAGTAGGGGGACTCCAATATAGACCCCAAAATACTAGAATCCTAAACCCTGAACCCTAGACCCAAAACCCTGATCCCAAGATGGCACCCCTAACTTTGGGAACCCCGAAGTCTGCAACCTCTATGTGACTCTATTAGAACCTAACTAGCTATGCTGTGGAATTCAGGGTTTTGAAAGAGGGTACTTGGAGGGTCAGGGAGACTTGGTAAGTAGGTTAATAACCCCTATAACCCATATACTAACCCTAGTTATCCCCACTATTCACCCACTTACTAAGTCCCCCTGACCCTCCAAGTAGGTACCTTTAGGCATTGAGGAGTCTGGGTAGGGCAAAAAGTTTGCAGCTCGGAGCAAGAGGTGGTGAGCAAAAGGCGGCTTAGGGTTAAGGTTTTTGGGTTAAGGGTTTAGGGTCAAGGGTTTAGGTTACGGGTTTAGGGTTCAGGAAAACTGTAATTACACCACGGTCTGCGACTTCTCTGCAACATCCATGTGCAACAAATTCCATATGCAGGGCTAATCCCTGTATGACTGCTGCGCAGTACCCAGTCCTCGTAGACGCCCCTGGAATGCTGAACTTCACTCACTCACGGCTCGTTTCGTCAGTAGATTGTAGAGAGCCATTCCGCCTTTTTCCAAAGCAAATAACCCTAAACCCTTAAGCCCTAAACCCTAAACCACTCCCCACAAATAGGCCAAGGATCCTCATTACAGGCGCATGGTTCCAACCTTAGACTCCTAGCTCATGTGCCCAAGGACACAGATTGAGGATGCAGTTTGCAGTTTTCCTGAGCTGGGCAGCAAAGCTCCTAACCATAAACCCGAAGCCCTAAGCCTGAAGCCCTCAACCCTAAGCCCTAAACCTCTTAACCCTCAACCCCGCACCCTTCAACCCCAAAACCCTCAACCCAACCCCAGTTCATAATTTAGTTCAGGCTTTGATGCTCAGTGAAGTGTAGAATCTTCAAGCCCCAGATTAGTAGCATGAAGAAACAAGCGCTTGGGGAGAAAGCTCAAGATTGGCGGTTTAAGGGTTTAGGTCTTAGGGGTGTTAGGGTCTAGGGTGAAGGGGTTCAGGGATTTAGCTGTCTAGGGATTAAGGGTTTAGGGTTTTAGGACTTTGGGTTTTTGAAAGCAAGATGGACCCGATGCTTCAGGGAGCCCCTGATTTGAGAGCTGCTACCTGGACGTTAGGGTTGGGATTTAGGGTTTAGGTTGAGATCATGTTCAGGATGGAAGACCGAAGCTCTTGCCAGCGACTGCATATGGGGTCGGGGCCATTACAGACCCCAAGCCCGTGCAGCTTTTTTGAGATTGCGGCAAGGTGAACCTGCTTTCTGTTTTCTGCGGGCTAGATTCAGGGGTCAGTATGTACTTCTACTTTTCCAGGGCCCCCTAAGTCCATTAGCCTAAAGCCTTAACCCCAAATCCTGGGGTGTTGCTTTGCTCTGTCTTTACACCAGACACGTTCACTGCTATCAAGAGTCAAGACTGAGGACAGTACTCCCGGACCCTAAACCTTTAGGGTTTAGGGTTTTGAGGTCCACAATCAAGATTGAGGACATTTCTCCCAGACACCACGCCCGAGCGGGGAAGATTGGTAAAGGGTTTAGAGAGGCCCCCCCAACCCCACAAAATCAAATCGACCCTTTGCCCGAGCCTAAAGCCTCTACCCAAGAGCCCAAACCCCAACACACCCCTAAACCCGTAAAACCCCAAACCCTAAACCCCAAAACCCTAAACCCCCTCCAACACCTTGCAAAAATATCCTGGAACCCTTTTCCAATCTGCGGGCACATCCGCGCACCTCTCGAATCTCGTTCTGCTTCCGCTTCCACTCTTGGAGCTGCTGCTGCCATCTATCCTGAGTGGGACCCCAGAAGCTTAGGGTTTCGGGTTTAGGGTTTTTAGGGTTTAGGTTTTTAGGGGTTTAGGGTTTAGGGTTTTGAGGGTTTAGGGTTTAGGTTTTAGGCTTTAGGGACTTGAAAGCTCAGCTGGCCAAGGGGTCTGCCTCCGAATCCGAATCATCAACACGCGTGTTAGTTTTTACGCTCTGAATCCCCAAGCACCAAAGCCTGAACCTGTCAAACCTTGAAGCCATGAAACTTGCCGTGCTCACCCTTGTCTCTGGGGAGGGACGGGTACTCGGGGAGCAGGCAGAGGTTGGGCAGGCAAAACATATGGAGCTGTCTTGGAACCCCAGAAGCGCCCCCTGGGCCGCTAGAACCCTGTGAACCCCATCAACTCGTCGGTCGCAACGGGAGGATTTCGGATGCATGAAAACAAGAAGGAAACCTGACCCAAATCCAATACTTTTACTCGCCCCCTCAATATTCCTTCCTAGACCAGAAAAATTTCAACTCTAAGCCCTAAACACCAAAGCATTCTGTCAAATTCTACGAGTGTGGTCTTCCAGAGGCCATGATACTCAAAGCCAGCCAGTCAGGTAAGTCTACTTTGGGGCCCTGCATAATGAGAATCCATATGAAATATCCAGGCTCCTATATGTGGCGCAGCCTTACCTAAACTCTCAACCCTAAACCCTAAACGAGCCATCGCAGCATACCCTGGAGAGTAAACCACAAGTCCAAAACCTTGAGCTTTCAACCTTGAACCCGGAAGCTTCACCCCTAAACGTCATCAAACCTGAAGCTTAAACCCTGAATCCTTGAACTCGAGTCCTAATCACTGAAGCCCAAAAACCCTAAACCTGAAACCCCCAACCGTCTCGGTCGCTGGCCATGCGCTCCCTGAACCAAGTCGAAGGATTGAGGTCCTGTTTGCGGTTTGGACTTCAGCCAAGTGGGCTGGGTTAAGGTCTTGCAGGGTTAGGGGCTGGCTTTCAGGGTTCTAGTCCCCCTTAACTGGATAGGATATGGGGTATATGGGGATCTTATTATAATATACCCAAAGCCATATTCCATCTACTTAAGGGGGAGTTTAGGTCAAGGACTCATGATTTCTAGGACTCGTAGTGGGCCTTGGGGGTGCTTCGCGCAGTTGTAATGCTCACATACGGTCCTAGGCGGGGTTCATGCAAGGAAAGCTGCGAATGACAAAGGCTTGTCCAGAGGCTTCGGATTTGGGCCTTGTCAGACCCCTACTAGGTTGGAGGCTACCTGCTCATGCTCAAGACATGCATGCCGCTCGCTTTTTGGGTCTAAAGGCGCTCATCATCAATCAGCAATGCCACTTCTTCCAGCTTACCACAGCATGCAGGACCTGCATTACTTTTCCTTATACATGAATTGCTCTTGTACGAATAGTAAACCCACAAAGTTCTCAAGCCCGAAAACCTGAGCCTTGAACAACCCTAAAGCCTTTTCTACACCCTGATACCTAAACTGAAATCCTGAACCCCTAAAACCCCATTCAAGCGTCCTCAATCCGCATCGTCTTCTTGTTGTCAAGAACCTGAGGTTCTTGTCCCCTAGGCCCTGAAGCCCAAAACTCTACTCCGATCGTGATACAGCTGGGTCTTTATCAGGGTAATGTAGAATAATTTCAATTCCCAATGCAAGGCCATTTTGGTACTATGCCCTATATGAGCCAGCATTTAGGGTGAGGTCGGGCGAGGTCGCTTTAAATTGCCCTGCTTTATGCCCAATTCCAGCTTGGGACTCAGGTCACTACACCCTAACAAAGTTCTCGGTCAGCTTGTGTAGAATCAGGTTGGCCTCCAGTGTTCGGAAAACGTTACGGTACGATCGCTGGAACGAAGATTCCAGGGTACACACCCTCAACCCTAAACCCTCAACCCTGAACTCTGAACCCTAAACCCTCAAACCCCCGAAGGCCTAACCACACTACCTGCTCCTTGGTTTGCCGCACAGAGACCCTTAAGTTAGTTAAGGGCTCAAGTAACCTAGAAATCCACCCAAAGGCTCATCTTACGGCCAGGCACGTGTACTCTTTCACGGATTTGAGACCCCTTGTTGACCCGCGAAATTTGTGCTGCACAAAAAGCTTCTGCTTTCAGACGCCTTGGGTTGTCTAAGCTTTGGCTTTAGAAGAAACCGAAAGAGAAACGAGGAGACTCCCGTAAGCTACAGTTCCTGCAATGAACGCTTCGTGGCCCATGCCTCGATTCCAAGAAGCCTTGCTTGAAAAAACTTTCAGTGCAGCGATATGCTTCTGAAGTTTCAGGCATGTACTTTGTAGCCTCAGGCAACTGAACAGGGTCCTGGACTTCTTTCTTGCTGCCTTGTACATGCAGACAACACGCCGCACCCTGGAAGCACAAGTCCTGCCAAAGGCTCTCCCAGACGCTGCCAACTCTAATGTGAAGTCTCCCTCGAAAAACATCTCGATATAAAAGCTACCAGGTAGCTGGCCCCTACCCTCAGCCCTATAAGCCTCCATATATCCAGAAAATCAAAGGTTTTCTGCTTGCTTCTCATTTGGTTCACCACTGTTCCTTCCCTAAAGCCCTACATAACCCTAAACCTTACATAACCCTATAAAGTCTAAACCCTGCGAAGCACTATAAACCCCTATATTAGCCCCGTATAACCTCAGCTACCCTCAAGCCAAGGCAGGCACCCACTCGCTGATGATCTTCTGACACTCCTCCTTGCCCTGCCAAACATACCTGAGTAGTGTTTTTTGTTGGTGGTTGAACCTAGTAAGATAATATTCCTTATATGAAATACTCTACTCAAAAGAATCTTACTCTATATTGGGCACCATACTATCCTCAAATAAAATATTACTCACCAGGTTTTAGGGTTTAGGGTTTAAGGCTTTAGGTCTTCTTGTTAGAGTTTAGGGTCTAGGGTTTCTGCTAGCTGTGCAAAAAAAGTATTTTCTTTGGTGACATACTCCGTATGACCTGAAGTTGATTGGTACTAAAGCCCCCCTTAGAATCAAGCCACATCCCGGAGTGCCTAAAATTAGCGGAAGACTATGTTTAAAAGGGTCAAAACTGGTTTCAAGGTAGGCCAGTTAGGACAAAGAAATCGAATCAGAAGTGATTAGGCCCTCTGTCATTTCTGCATTCGTCAACTAGTCAGCATCTAACAAAGATTATTGGCCTTTGAAGAGAAATCTCGATGGAAACCAACTAGGCCACCATGTTTCTTTACAACAAAACTTTCCTCAATAATGAAACCACCCGGGCGGTTGCGCTATGAGAGGGGGCATCCTGTCTTCTTAGGGGGCACATCTTTCACATCTCCATGTTACATGTTGCCGATGTTCCGACAGCCCGTAGCACTCTCTAAGCTCTATCCCCTAGGACTGTTCCCTCTGCAAAGGGTCGATGGGGAATTACTGCGAAACTTCAGGGTTTAGGGGTTTAGGGGTTCACGGTTGAGGGTTAGCCTCAATGTTTAGGAAGATCCTGCTGGAAGTATCCCTATGCCTATACACACATATGGGCTATAGTCTAAACTCCTAGTATCCCCCTGTATACCCCTACAATGCTCGCCTATATAATCCCCTATATAACACCCGTCATAGAGAGTCAGGTGCAGGACGCCCACCTGATCCGCGCTCGACAGCATGTTTCTGCAGGAAGGGCTGCCATCCCTGAAGACGCTTTCAAGTAGCTTTTGGGGAACATCGTCCCCGCCCAGCAGCTGCGCCGCCCTCTTCTCCAAGGATGACGCAGCAGGAACGTTCGACTGCCCAGGTTCCGTCACCGGCAGAAAGACTCCCGAGCTTGGTAGCCACACAGCCTCTTCGATTGTGGCCCTTCAACGGACCAGCCAAGAGTCCACGAACCAGCTGCTCTCTTCAGCGCCTTGTCTCCAAGAATTGGTCACTGAAACTATGTAAATACTTGCTGCCCGAACCGTGCGAAAAATCAACTGCGGTTTGATGGACAACCCCACAACCACACGGAAAGCCAGCCGAAATGCCAGAACCTTCTCCTCCAAACTTACTGGTTCTTAGTAGGGAAGACGGGAATATGTTATGTAGGGAGTATATAGGGGGCATATTCCCTTATCCTCTACTAAGAACCACTAAGTAAAACTGCATGGGCTTTCAGAGCAGGTCTTGCGAAACGAAATTTAAGTGCGGACGCCGTAGAAACCCAGACTAGGTTCCCCAGGAACCCCTTAATAATAAGGGCCCAAAGCAAATTATAAGGGAAAAGGGTACTGCTAGGCTTACCTGATAGAGGAGAGCTCCCTGTCAGGGACCAAAATCCGTGCTCAAAACTGGGAGCCGTGCCGAACTTCGTCGAAGCCTTCGTCTTCAGCCGGGATGGTGTAGTCTGCGAAGGACTTCGCCTTATAGTAAGGTTAATCGATAGTAGGAGAAGTACCATTACTAGTAATAGCAGTAGTATAAGGTTCAGCGTTTTGCCCTTAACCCTACACCCCAACCCAGGTGTTTGGCTTCAGTAATTGTCAATGCAAAGACTGTTGGATTAAGCCCCTCAGGTTGGGGTTTAGCTGTTTAACCCTCAAACTTTTTGGGGTAATACTCGTAATAGTAGTAATCACCCTAAACCCCTAAACCCTAAATCAAACCAAGGTTATGTCATGTTGGGGTCGAGGGTAAAAATTAACAGCAACCCTGAATACCTTTAGTACTAGAGTTACCATTAGGATTTGAAGATCAAGTTAGGGGCTCAGATAATTGGGCTTCTTTAGGAGTAGGGCTTAGGATTTAAGGTTTGGGGCTTGTTGGAGAAAATGTGGTCTGACTGGAAAGGAACAGCGATGAAAATTGAATCCTACGCGTGAACCCCCCAAACTCAAAGCCTTAGCCCTAATCTTCATGATTGATAGGAGCAAATGGAGGAATGGATCCCTATAGCAGCCCCATTACCAGCCCCGATAATCTAGTAGGTTTATGTCCTTTCCCGTTGCTTACTTGCAGGGTCAGGGGAGACTTAGTAAGTAGGGTAATTATCCTCCTACACCATATAGCAACCCTAGTTTTTCCCATTATCAAACTACTTACTAAGTCCCCCTGACTCTCCAAGTAATTGCCTACTAACGACCAGCTTGTACATTGACTCCCTAGCCCTTCTGGGCCGCATGCTGTCTGCAATTTGCAGAGTGAGCATCGCGTGTCTGGGTTTATGTTCTCTGGGCCTTTGGTATGGGGTTAAGGGGTTTCGTGGTCAAGACCGGAAGAATCCAGGATCTGGATCCCCTCCCGCAAACATGGAACAGCGTGTTCCATCTCTCTTTTTTGGGGGGCGCGTTCCATGTTGATTTGGGAGAACGTGTTTCCGAATGCAGCGGCCTGTTCGTGTGCCGCAGGGGAAAACCTGCATCCAAGCTAGCATTTTGGGTTGCAGCTTGTGCTAGGCCCCCCACCACTCAGATAGTTCGGGGCCCATAAGCCTCAAACCCTCAATTCCATGCTCCAGGACGTTCGACATGACCTGAGTAGCAGACTATATTCTGTATATAAAATACTATACCCCAAAAGGACGATATAATATTACTCTATATTGGCTACCATAGTATCCCCAAATCAAATACTAAACCGTAAACCCTAAGCGCTAGACCCTAAACCCTAAACACCAAACCCTTAAGCCTAACCCTTAACCCTAAACCCCTAAACACTAAAACCTACTCACCTGAGTCCAGCACAAGTGTGCTCGAGGATAGATCTGGCGGATCCAAGGTGCGAAACCTCAGCCAGATTGTCACAGAGGTTAGGGTTTAGGGCTCAGGGTTTAAGGTCTAGGGCTTAGGGTTATGCAACAGGCGACTTACTGGGAATATATTGGGGTTATATAGGGATACTGCAGTGGAAAAGAAAACGGAAGCTATTACATTATAACAGGGTATGTCTTAGGGTTATAGTAGGGAATATGGGAATATATTATGTAGAGATTATATAGGAATTATATTCCCATACTCCCTACTAACCACCAGGAAGTTGCTGATCTGCAAGTAAAAGCACCAGTAAGTTGGGGTCCTATCTCGATGTAAGAGTGAATTCACATGACCCAACTAGCAAGACCATGTCAGAAAGCGCCGGGGTCTTCTTGCCCAAGACTTTAGGCAGGGCTCCAGCTAATAGAGGCTGCATAGGGATAATGGAAAAGATAATGGAAGCTACTACATCATGATAGGGTATACGAGCTGTAGTCTAAACTCCTATCATCCCCCATAATAACCCCTAAAATAGTCCCCTATATAAACGCCTATCTTCCTTTAAGGAATTTGGACTACAGCTCATATGTTGGGGTTGTAGTAGGGAATCCTTCCTTCCCGAGCCGGCTTGAGATACATGGATGTAGAGGTTTCCAACAATCATAGGTACCCTTTTGGGGCGTCCCTATACTAAGGACTACAGTAGATTGGGGTCTATATTGGGGTCCCCCTATTTTGGGAAACTACTCTCTAAACCCTAAACCCTAAACCCCAAATCCCTAAACCATGTAGCCACGTGTCTGGGGCGCCGGCCACTTGGCCTTCTCTTCCTCCGTCAACTCGATCTTTTCCTGGCGCTGTTCATAACGTGAAGGGATTTCGGGTTTAGGGGGTTTAGGGGGTTCAGGGTTTAGGGTCGCTGCGCTGACGCAGGAAACCCTAAGCCAGCCCAAATCCTTCCCAGGCACCGCCTCCACTGTGTTTTATTGCGACCTCAGCACCTACAACCCTAATACGTCGAGACCCCACGAGACCCCAAGTTGTAGCCACGGGTTGCCCAAGGTGGCCTCCGAATCTTCCAGCAATTTGGTTTCAAGGGCTTACCTAGGAGATATACAGGGGGGATATAAGGTGTAGGGCCTAGGGTTAAATTACCGGCAACCACCCAACAAAAAAAAAAAGGCTTGAAAGATACACGAGCTGGTCCCTTTTTTGTACTTTAGTGGGTACTTTGCAGCAAATCAGGGTCCTGTTTTGGGGGTCTGTATGACAAAGATTGCATCGTTTTCGAATTTGTTGGGGAGACCCCTGCTCTGAAAAAACAACCCTGAACTTACTGGTTCTGGGTAAGGAATATGGGAATACAATCGCCTTTACAACATATTCCCCCACCAAGAACCAGTGAGTAAACATTTCTTAGAGCAACACCTTGCATCCTGTTGGGACAAAGAACCCACATCCACCCCTTCGTCGCAGCTCCCCACTTAGAATCGTGCACTGCAGATTAACCATCGAAATAAGGAGAAACATGCAGTTGGGTGGACCGTGCTGCAGTTAACCTAGGAACTTGCTGAAAGAGCTTGAAGAAACAATACATTCAGGCTCGTGCATTATACTGAGCTATTCTGGAAAATGTGGTGCAACTGCAGTACTATGGAACACGGCCAGAACAGTACTAGCACCAACCCTTGTGTAAGAAACCATGAAAGTCCTGATAACCAGACCAAGTAGGGAGCGTGATCCCCAGAGACATGATAGGGATGACAATTATGATACTAATGATGGTGGTAAGGGCAATTACTGCAATAAGAACAGACAGAACGATCCAGCTATATCACAAATGGTAATGACGATAACACTGGCAAGAATGCCGAAATGAAAATAGGAAGAATAACAGGAACAGCAATCAGAATGATACTCTAAACTCTGAGCCCTGCAAACCATGATATCAATGATCATAAAAGGTAGTTTCCCAAAATAAGGGGACCTCAATATAGACCCCAAAATACTATAATCCTTATTATGGGTAGGAAACCCCCAAAAGTGATTGCACCTGTCCTCCTGCTCCTCCTCAGGCTTGGCTTCGGCTTCGCCGTCCTTCCCTTCCTTGTATCACCAGCCGAATGCTTAGGGCTCAAGGCTCAGGAAGCAGGACTTGGTGTGTAGGTCCCGATGCAAGACAGAGGTTTGAAGGAGCTTCCTAGAAGGATTTCCCTTCCCTAGGGTTGGGGTTCAAGGTTAGGGTTTAGGGATGAAGGATGAGGGCGTAGTGGACTTCCCTTGAAATTAGCCAGGCGACTTCGGGTTTTAGGGATATGATGTGCGCTTGCAGGGTTCAGAAAGCATGTCTTGGTAAGCCTTTGGGTCCACTCTTGGTTCTAGATTCCTAGATTTGCAAATTACTTGCCACAGCTACACTTGTCGGTTCATCAGGCTTGCTAGTTGTATTGTCAGTTGGTGGAAAGCAAAAATTGACAGACTATTGGGGTAACGTTGGGACAATAGAAAAAAACGGAAACTACTAGAATGGGGTTATATAGGGTTTAGGATTTAGGGTTTGTTTGCCAACATGAGCTCGTTACAAGTATGCTTGTAAGCCAAGTGTGGTGGCTCGCTCGTATACAGTTCCCGAATCATACATACTTGAAGCCTGAACCAAACTGCCAACACTAGAAGGGCACAGTGTTCATTCATAATGTGCAGGTGCCAGGGGAATTGACGACCTGTGTTCCTGCCCCAACTCTCAGGGGTCAGGCAGGGCCTTGAGTTTAGAACCCCTAAGTCCCTATACTCCTAATTCTAAACTCGAAAGACTTATAATCCCCCTTAGGTAGATAGAATATGGGTATATGGGGATCCTATTATATTCTACCCAAAGCCATATTCTATCTACTTAAGGGGGACTATACTATTCGAGCTTCGTCCCGAGATTGAACTTTTGTGCACATAAGCGTTTCCCAGAACAGGCCACTGAATAGTAGGGTTTAGGGCAATAGCTACACTGGTGCACATGTCCAACTTCTCGTAGAAGAGGCCCTAGAGGCAATGAGTCTATCCCCGAAGCTCGACGTCCTAAATCCCAAACCCAAAACTTTGAACTCTCAAATCCGAAATTCTCCTAAGCCGTGTATCCTCATACTGTTCTTAGGAGCTGCCAG
Organism: Symbiodinium pilosum; assembly: GCA_905231905.1. Lineage (NCBI taxonomy): Eukaryota > Dinophyceae > Suessiales > Symbiodiniaceae > Symbiodinium > Symbiodinium pilosum. Next base: position 23,357 of record CAJNIZ010010535.1, on the reverse strand, counting down.
GCCCCCTGGAGCATTTTTTGCTCATGCTGACTACAGTCATGCGAAGAAACATCGATAATTCTGTGGGTTTTTTATTGGCACATACCTACATAATTTAACAACCCTATGTAACCCCTAGACAGTTCCATATAAGCAAGCCTATGAGACTCACAGTCATCTCTCCCAAAACCTGCAAGTGACAGCAACCTCAGCATACTCCAAAACCCAAAGCGAGCTATAGTCTAAACTGCTGCAAGGGGGGGGTTTAGGGTTTAGGGTTGTACAGGGGATTGTATAGGGGGTATTAAGGGGGATACTAGGAGTTAAGATTATAGCTCAAATGAAGCCCTCACTCCATTAATCGAAATGCCGCGAGCGCTTCGTCCCAAACCTTGAAGCACTCACTCAGGCTAACCGCCACCCCACAGCATGGAAACCGATAAGTGACCCAAAACTTTGCAACCCTAAACCCTAAAATCCTAAACCCAGGAATCTCTTTTGGGCCCTTTTTGGGGTTCCAAGGTTGGGACAAAGCATAAACCCTCAGGGTCCTTGGCGTCAGTTTCTGTGGCCGCGGGATCTTCCGCAGCTGCAGGTGCCTCACCTCCAGTACGGGGTTTAGGGTTTCGGGTGGAGGGTTTAGGGTTTGGGGTTTTAAAGGGTTCATGCGACGTGCTATTGATGCACGAAGCCCTGCAGGATCGTAATATAGGGAACGGCTTCTCCATCAATGGTAGTACTTACAAATAAGCCGGGCTATGAATCCAATTAAGCCATAGTCTGAACTCCTAGTATCCCCCTTTAATAAGCCCTATAATACTCCCTATATAACCCCTTCAAGGAGTTTAGACTACAGTTCATTCATGATTGCGGTGTAACTTTATTAGGTCAGCCAGGAGGGGTGTAGGCAGAGCTAAATGCTCAGTAATGATTAGTTTAGGGTTTAGGGTTCCTAGGTTGCACACAGTGGTAGGATACATGGTATCGGAGGGGTCCTCTTGCGTTGAGAGACTCTCCCTCTTGGAAGTTTCTCAGAAATTGGGTGGCCCTAATTCATCACCTAAAATAGTATGGTCCTTTGTAGTGGAGAATTCAATGCAAGCATTGAAGCACATATTTCAAAACACTCTGCACAAGTCTGCACAAGTACACCAAAAGCAAACTGATTGCTGCCCGAAAGAACTTGCTCGAGGATTAGCTGTTCTACACTGCTGGGTAGCTATGGAAGCTAAAGCAGTGCGTATCCTCCACTACGCTAGCGCGGAAACTGAAAAAAGGGTTCTGGGGACTACTGTCCTTTGTAAAGTCTCAATATGGAGTTCCATGTTTGCTCGGGGACGTTAAGCCCTCAAGGCAGGTGAGCAACGCATGGTTCAGGGGGTTTGGGGTTGAGGGCCCGATAGTAAGGGAAAAAGGATGTCTCCCGCTACACACCCAGATACACCGGAAACCTGTAGTCCCCCTTAAGTGGATAGAATATGGCGCATATGGGGATCTTACTATAACATGCCCAAAGCCGTATTCTATCTACTTAAGGGGGACTATAACCCCAATAGATACATTTTCTTTTCCATTATCCCTTTTCTCACCCCAACAATATACCCCATATGCTATCTACTTAAGGGGGAGACCCTAAACCCTGAACCCTGGACCCTAAATAGCAGTTTCCATTTTCTTTTCCATTATCCCAATATCATACCCCCATATTCTATCTACTTAAGGGGGACTACACCCCTAAACCTTAAACCCTAATCCCCAAACCCTAAACCCTAAACCCTTAACCCTAAACCCTTTTCCATATGCTATCTACTTAAGGGGGACAATGGTTCTAAAAGGAGTCCCCCAAACTGACCTTGATTTTTGGAAACCCTCCCATAAACAAAGACAAGGAAGTCTATGAAAAAACAGGATCCCCCTCCCTGCTAATCTATCCATCTGTACTACAGAAGTTTTTGTTGCGGTATGGGGTCCTAAGCCTTCACTTATGCCTTCAATCCCATTCATAACGCTAAGCCATGATCTCTCTGTACAACCACCAACCCCCACAATCGTGAACCTCACGCCCTTGAACAGTGCAAGCCTTCAGCGGGCTTCTCCACGCCGTTCTCCGGCTCCTGCGATGGCTTGCCGAATGCGGTCAGAAAATTGGCCAACAAATCTCATCGCAAAGGCACTTACGACACTCGTAATTAACCATGGACCTCCCGCTAAACCCTGCACCTGTAGAGTATAGAGTATATAGTTTCCACTGTAAACTTTCCATTCCAAATATCGCCCTTAAGTAGCCTGGTTCATTACCTATGGACCTAACTTGTCCTGCCCGGAGGCTTGTTCCAGTGGAAACTGCGCAAACCGCCTGCCACCGTTAAGGGAGACTATACCCAAAACCCCAAACCCTAAATAGTAGTTTCCATTTTCTTTTCCACGATCCCAATATAACTCCAATATAAGCCCTATATCTACCTATGGAGTTAGGGTTTTGGGGCCCTAAACCCTATAACCCTAAACCCCAACACCGGGAAGTCCTGAGAGTCCCAGCCACCCCGGCGCTGGCGCTTGCGCGCCTTCAGGAGAAGCGTTGAAGGCATTGGGGGTCTAGGATTGCAAGGAAGTTGGGTCTACTGTCAAAAAATGAAAGAACAGAATGTGGGTAGTTACGCAGTTATATGAGCTAATTATAGTCTAAACTCTTAGTATCCCCCATAATAACCCCTATACAAGTCCCCTATACAACCCTCTTTACGGAGTTTAGACTATAGCTCATAGGAAGAAACCCCTGAGTCCTAAACCGTAGACCCACAGCCCCTAATTCCTAAACCCTAAACTCATAACACTTCTGTCCTGAATCCGTAACCCATAGGCCCCTCCTAAACCCTAAACCCCTAATCTTTGACCTGTAAACCCATACCCCCTGAGTTCTAAACCCAAAGCTCATAGTCCTAAACCCTAAACTCATAAACCCTAGAGCTCAAACAAGTGAAGGAAGGTTGGCCTCATCGGTTTTCCTCCTCTTTTCCCTTCGCTGCGCTTCGACCTGCATGGGGAGATATGGAGCTTTCAAAGGTTTAGGAAGCAAAGGTTAGTCGGGAATAAGGGAACACACGCAGAGAGAGTCAGAGAGAGAGAGAGAGAGATATATATGTATATAGATAGGGTCTGGGGCCTAGGGATTAAAGGGGTTTAGGGTTTCGGGGTAGGGCTTTGGGCTGAGGGTTCAGGGTTTAGGAGTAAGGGGTACAGGACTGAGGGGTATAGGGTTTGGCTCAGGGGATTTCAGTTTGGCAGGAACAAGTGTAGAGTTTAGGAGCAAGCAGGTGGAGATAAGGGGTTCAGGCTTTGGGGGCTAAACCCTGAACCCTAAACTCTAAACCTTAAACCCTAAACCTGAAACCCTACACCTTAAACCCGAAACCTTGAAACCCTAAACCCTAAACCTTAAACACTAAACCTAAAACCCGTAACCCTTAGGCTTGAGAGGGCTTTGAATGCTACAGGGCTCAGGGTTCCTGGTTTGGGCTGGATGTAGCATCTGGAGGAATAATAATAGTAATAATAATAGTAATAATAGTAATAATAGTAAAAAATGATAGTAATAATACCGCGCAGCAGTCATCAAGAGAAGGTTCTCTTAAAAATCTTGTATAGGTCTCTGTGGGGTCATTCCCCCTTACAGTAACTGTTACCACAATGGGTTATAGGAGTTATAAGAACCCCCTTAATAAGGCCCCTTTAAGGACAGTTACTGGGAGGGGGAATGAATCAAGGTCTCTGAAAAAGATCTCCAGGATGTGCACTAGCTGGTTTGAAAGGGCAGGGTTGAAGGTGTCCTGGAAATAGTTAAGCCTTAAGCCCAGGCTCAGTAGTAGTTTGGGGGGTTATGAATGGGGATAATAGGGTCAAAATTGGGGTTATATAGGGGTAACATAGGGATAATGGAAAAGAAGATGGAAACTACAGGGATTATACAGGTTTTCAACCTAAGTGGGTTGTGGGGCTTTGCAAAGTACCCGCAGGGCAGGTGCGTGCAGGACTTCAATGGCATTGTCGCGCATCGCACTAGCAGCTCTACAAGAGTTTGCGGTTCAAACCCTAAACCCTAAACACCCACAAGCACCAACCCCCAACAACCCCAAACCCTAAGCAGTCCGCTTAGACAAGCTGAAGTTTCAGATTCCGGCTGATGGTTTACAACATAGGGAGGAGGCGCGTAGTCTTGCTTCCTACTTGCTGAGTTTCCTGGCCCAAAAAAGTTTCCAGTTTAGGGTATAGGTTTATCCCTAATTTAGGGTCTAGGGTTTTGGGATTGGGGTTTGGGGCTTAGGGCTTGGGGCTGTATACCTCAGGTTGAAGGCTATCCCGCCTTTCCAAACATTCCCAATTCCTCAAACCCTTGATGTTCCCAAGCGTTCCTCCTTTGGCATCGTGAACTAAGCCGGATTAAGCCTGATTTATACTTGCCTAGGGGGAGCCACGCAACCCTCCGTAGGCTGTTCAGTAGCCACTGCGAAGCAACTTTTTACCTTTTGGGGTTTATGGCAAGATACTAGAAACCCAAAAGCCCGAAAAGCAAAAAACATCTGCCACTGAACAACATGGTCTGGGTTGTTGGTAAGGAACTTTTTCAAGTCAATATAACAAGGAAATCCTATTGCTTACCTTTACGCTCACAATATGGTCACTTAAGTTAAGTTCCTTAACAGCAACACAGTAGTTCCTGAAACCCGAGAAATCCTAGACCCCTAAACCATAAACCGCGTGGGTAGCAGAAGGGGGGAGGGGGGTAATAGCAGAACACATGATTAACAGGGACCTACACAAACTCATGTCCTTCAAAACTAAAGTTCCAAGTTTGTTTGCTGGAGGGCGGGGTTTATACACTCCTGGAAACTAACATGGAAACCCAAAAGGGGCCCTATAAAGACTACAGTCCCTCTAAAATGGGCCCATATGAGCTATAGTCTAAACTCCTAGTATCCCCCTTAATAACCCTTATAGTAGTCCCCTATATAACCCCCTTTAAGGAGTTTAGACTATGGCTCATAGGGGTTTCCATGTTAGTTTCGTCAACCCCTTGGTCAACACCGCCTGGGCATGGTTCCCTTCTGGGTTGGCCCCCAAAACCCTTTGAAAAATATTAGTATATAGGGTCCCTTATTGAAGCCATTAGGGAAAATATTCAATATCTCAAGGGCCTACCCAGCCTTATTTGGTGGTTGAACCCAGTAAGATTATATTCCTTACATAAAATACTATACCCCAAAAGGAGGATATAATCTTACTCTATATTGGGTACACTAGTATCCCCAAATAAAATACTACTCGCTAGGGCATAGTTCCCTTACAATGCCCATCTTGGCCTTAAAAGCCTAAACCACACTTACACTCCCCCAAACTAACATTGAAACCCATAAAAGCCCCCTTTTAGAAGGCCTGTAGTCTTTATAGGGCCCTTTTTGGGTTTCCATGTTAGTTTCTGGGAGTGTAACTCCATTGGAACCCCTGGCGTGCCTTCTCGGCCAAGAGGAGCTCATGGACTCGCGCCTGGCTTTGGATTTAGAGTTTAAGGCTGAGGGTTTAGGGTTTAGGGGGTTTAAGGCTTAGGGTCAAAAGCCCCCAAGGTATATAGGGGAATGGAAAAAAGGGGGCTACTTTAGAACTTTGGGTTTAGGGCTTATGGATTATGATAACCCTCCACCCCGTGATAAACTGATAACCCCCACCCCACAATATGTACTACCACTATCTATATATATATATATTTTGGGGAATCATTGTTATTGATGAATATGATTAAGGGGAGGTGGTGAAATAGCGACCAGCATAATGATGAGGTACATTGCACTAAAGTTCTATAAGGGTTATAAGTGGACTGTATTGCTAATTTCTTTGGCTCATGGGTTCGCGAGGATTCAGGCGAGGATTCAGGTTAAGTGTTCACGCGTTAAAGGATTATTAGTATTACAGATATTACTATTCCTACTATTATTTATGATAATGGTATACTATGTGTTCGCGAGGATTCAGGCGAGGATTCAGGTTAAGTGTTTACGCGTGAAAGGATTATTAGTATTATAGATATTACTATTACTACTATTATAACAATAGTAGTAATAGTAATATTTATAACAGTAATACTAAGATTACTACTTTTCTTATGACTCTTATTATCATTATTACTATCATTATTACTACCATTGGGTTTGCAAGCCTGCGAACAGCTCTTTACATCCTGCGGGCCAGTTTGAGGCAATGGAAGCCGAGGATAACCTTGTGACAAATTCGCACTAGTCAAGATGCCAGGATTCAGCAAATGAGAAGGACCCCTATGGTTCATGGACAAAACCGTGCATGACTCTAGGTATAGAATTCTGCAATTTTGCCCTAGGATTAGGGGTATTGGGTCATGGAGGATTTTGTCCATCAACCGTAGTTTCACCTGAAGGAACCCTTTCAGTTTTTGAAGTCCACGGTTGTATTCCCACGCCTTGATCCAATGAACTCCTCAAAGAGGCCTCTCCTAATCAACCCAAGACTCTGCGCCCAAGACCCTCAATCTTATTCACGAAGCCCAAATCAGCAATCGTCTAAACTCCTAGTATTCCCCTTAGTGATCTCTATAGTAATCCCCTATATGCATATATATAATCCCCTATATAGTCCCCTATGTAGCCCCTTTAAGGAATTTTTGGACCATGGCTCAAATGGGAGCTTCAAGAAGTGTGGCTCTCCCTTATACACCCCAAGAGATGAGATCCTCATTACAAGCCCACTGAAGGATCCAAAAAATGGAACCTCCCAATAATCCCCTAGTTTCCCCAATACAATATAATCCTCTCCCCCCAATATGAACCCCCTTAACCCCCCCTAATATTAAATACTCTCATTATACGGTAGCATATAATATTTGGGAGTAGTTAACATTACGGGGCGTTGGGGGCCGGATCCCCAAATCCTGACTCAAGTCTGCCTTGTACTCTTCTGTTGGCTCGCCCATCGCAACAATCGCTACACGCCTGGGATGGAATGATGGCCCCTTTTCGGCATCTTACAGGCCACATGGAGGTTGTGAAGGATTTTATGATGATATGTATGAACTCTATGGCGTCATAGAAAGACCGTCCTTCTAGCCAGCAGCTTTTGCGCGCCAGCCCTCCGCCGCCACGAAGACGAAGGAGCTCTTGCGCCACAGCAACTGCTGCATGAGCACTGACCAAGCCCGTGCGCTGGCTCTCCTGGACAGCTGCGGCCTGCTTTTACGGTTCAGCTTGCGAAGCTGTGTCTAGCGTCCCGCGTGCTCAGCTTCCGGGTAATGATGCACCTCCCCCAGCAAAGACGAGGCTGTTGAAATGGATTGTCATTGCGTGTCTTCCGACAGGACAACCTACAGCAGACAGTGTGCAGAAAAAGAATGACATACGCATGTGAGGAGACTCACATGCTGCAGGCAAGGCGTGATGTTTTGGGGACGAAGGTGCTTGGTGAGTCCATATTGGTCAGTAAGGGGTAAAAGCAAGGGGAACTCATCCAGGAAAGAAGAATGAAAGCTCACAAGCGTCTGGGCATAAGCATTGGGTTCTATGAGCTTTTTGGCTACAGTATGCAGTTCACAGCTTGTCTTAGAGGTTTCCTTCTTATGGTAACTTAGATTAAATTCCTTAACAGCAACCGAGGCGAAAGGCACATTATCGCTTAGGCACAACGCGCTCAGGGTCCAGGGTACTGCGAGACATCCTCATGTAGGCTGTGAACTTTGGTAGTTTGAAGCTCCTGGCTGTCTTCGTATAAATGATATTATGAATGCGAGTTGCATCGCGCACAAGGGTTGAGGATGTAAGCTCTAAAGTCTAAACCCTGAAAACCCCAAGCATGACATTTGAAGGTCTCAACTTGAAGCGTCTGGTACAATTCGGAGAAGTTAACATGTCATTCCTCCCAGAGAATGGCAAAGAACAAAGCAATCAAAAGGATGCTGAGAGCATCATGGTTCATAAAAATTAGTGTTTCAAAAACAAGAATTTGGGGTATATGAGCTATAGTCTAAACTCGTAGTATCCCCCTAAAAATACCTGTAATAGGAACCCTAAAGAAAACCATCAAATAACATCCTTTAAGAAGTTTAGACTAGAGTTCATACAGGGAGGACCCTGCTCTTCAAAAATAACCACCTCAACCTTTGTCCACTAATACCACGCGAACCTTTCCCCACTAATTTGACCTCAACCAATCGCGGATGTATAGCGGCAACTCCCGAGGCATGAAACCAGCTTCAACCCTAAACGCTACACCGCAAACCCTGAACTCTGAGCCCTACAGGTAAGGCCCATAAGCCCTAAGCCCTACGCCGAAGTCGCAGAACAATGGCAATACCCTAAACCCAATACTTGGAGGGTCACGGAGATTAAGTAAGTAAGTTAATAACGCCTATAATCCATATAGTAACCCTGGTTATCCCCATGATATAGTCATTTACTAAGTCCCCCTGACCCTAAACCCCAAGCCCTAAACCCAAACCCACAAACCCAAATAGTACTAGTAGAATCCTAATGCTCTCACGCCGGAGCAGTCGCTCCAGGGTTGCTGAATCCTGGTAGAGATTGCAATTTCCGCGGGTCCTCCGGATTTTAGAGTTTAGGGCTTAGGGAAAACACTTTTAAAGGTACTTGCAAGAATGTCACTCCATATTGCCTATGGGTTTGCAGCGTTTGGCAAGGTGCAAAATATATTTCAACCGCAAATCCTAAACTCTAAATGTAACTTTCTAGAGTTACAAAACCTAAAAAGTAGTTTCCACTTCATGCTCGATTTTGTTTTCCATTCGATTCTCCACTATTGGGGGTAGCATGCTCCTTTCCCAAACTTCAAACTCCAAGCCGGACACCCCTAAGAACATAAACAAAAAACACACATATATATATATATAGATACACACCCGCCTATAACTCTCTCTATCATCCTCGTCAACCATGCTAAGCCGAAAAACAACCCTGAACCCTATACCCTAAAATTGAAACTACTATAGTGGGTTATATACGGACTACTATAAGGATCCATTCCTTCATTCCTAGCTAACCAAACGTAAGTCCCTAAACCCTGAACCCCTAAACCCTGAACCCCTAAACCCTAAACCCCTAAGCCCTAAAAACCCTATACCTTAAGACCACTAGTGCGAGTCCAGCAGCTTAAAGTCGTGAGGCGAAAACCTGATCACACGTCGCGGGGTGCTTACTTGCAGGCTCAGGGTGCCTAAGCCCTAAACAGGCCCTTAAACCCGATTATCACAGATACTTAGAAGTTATTATAAGCCAAGTATAGCCAACCCTAAACCCTACTATCACAGATATTTATAAGTTGTTATAAGCCAAGTATAGTCAGAAGTAAAAAATCCTCCAAATAATCCCTACATAATCCTTGATTGTGCTCTCCTAGAATCCTTTTATAATTCCCATATATCCCCCTTGGGGCCTAAACCCTAGACTCCCATATATCCCTGACGGAACTAGGGTATCCTTGCTTTGCAAAAAAAATCCTAGCTTCTACAGAACTTTTCCTCCGAGGACCAGCTGTTGTGCCAGAAGCTTCCCCACATGTGGGGTTTAGGGTTTAGTGATCTTGCCTTAAATGGTAACTGGGATTCTGCAGTGGTCCAAATTGGGGGGTGCCTATGTGGGGGCGCCCAGAATAAAGCCACATTGGGATCCCCCTACTTATGGAAACTATCATGTGGGTTCTCTAACAATATGTGGTGTGGAGGTAAAAGAAGGTTGAGGCTCGCTTTCATGGATTACGCAGCGCAGAGTTTTAAGAAAGTCCCAGGCGGGCCGGTCACAAGATGCTCTCACAGCCTGCTTGGAGGGTCGGGGGGACTTATTAAGTAGATTAAGAAACCTGTTAAACCATATAGTAATCTCAGTTATCCCCCTTAATTATTAACCTACTTAATCATACCCCTGACCCTCCAAGTAGAACCTGGCGAGTGCGACGACTTGATGACCTTTCAGGAAATCAACGGCTTTTCTGCCTGTGCGACTGCTGACGGTAATGAACTTCTGAGGTCGTATGGCTTTGATGTTTAAACCAAAAGTCCGCAACATGTTTAACGGCATCAATCATAAGCCCACATCCCTGATCTTCAGTCCTGAATTCCCAAGTCTTGAACGCAACTCCTTGTTCGAAAGATCCTCCTAACACATCCACCCTCAAGTCAACGGGGGTGATCGGTTCCAACCCTGTCGAAATTTTCAAAGCTGAGGCCTGAATCCCTTTACTGGGTTGCTGAACTTAATTTAAGTTACCATAATGAATATATATATATATCTAGTAATTAATAAGGTTCCCTATTCTAATAATCTAAATTAAGTTCCTTAACAGCAGCCCAGCTTATCTTTAGGCTTGCAAACCCTATTTCCCGTGGTGATTAATGTGAGAAGGTGGTTTTGGTGACTGTCGCTACGTGCTACTTTGGGCTTTGGGGTTGCCAAAATCCTGCTGTTTACTGTAGTAGGGAATGGGAGAATGAAACCGTATATAAAGTTCCATATTCCCTTAGCCCTGTTTAGGATTTAGGACTACAGCTTAGGAAACCAGAAACTCCGAAGTATTGAGAAGGTCCCGCCCCTAAACCCTAAACCCTTCAACCCTAAACCCTTTACCCTAAACCCTAAGATTCAGTGAATCCTGACAACCTCTGACCCGATACTTGAGACATTCCGGCCAGATTCAGAAGATACAGACTATCTAACCTTGAAGTGAACGTCTGCACAAGGTATAAGAGTTCCCATACCCCTTAAAGGATCAAACAATGGAATCTCCCAATAATCCCCTAGTTTCCCCAATGCATTAATGGGGGTCATTTTTTGGGGTTCCATTTTGGGATCCTTTAGGGCGTTTGGGTTGTAGTAGCCCCTCATCCGATTTGGAAGCCGTGTCACACATGGGAATGAACATCGATCGTAGACCTGGGAAAAGCCATAATGAGCCTAACACTGCGAAACAGCATGGGGACCTTAAACTTTACAATCCTTTGATTCCAGCATCATACACGAATGACTTAAAATACAAACCCAGCCAGCCCTTTTTCTTCTATAGCTATGAAACCAACGGCTGTGTAAAGAGGTTTTAACGGTTGTGTCCCTGCCACAAGCCGTTCACGATGGTTAAGATAATACAAGTGAGTGCTTGGGAGCCAAGAATAGATCAACCAGTTCCAGCCCCACACCACAGAGTCGAAACCTCAAACCCTGGATCCCAAACCCCACGCCCCAAGAACTCTAAACCCCAACCCGCCCACCCCTAACCCTAAACCCTAAACTACCCTCAACCCTGAACCCCAACCCTCAACGTGAAAGGTCTAAAACTTTCGTACCCGAGCCTTGCGAGGGCCCGCTTCCTTTCGGCTGCTCGGAGGTTGTTGTTGAGCTCCAAAACGAGGAGGTCGCGCCTCATGAAGGATTTAGGGTTTAGGGTTTGTTTTCGTGGGTGTGTGGTGTGAGGTGCGTGGAGTTGGGGTTGGGGTGTCAGGGCTTGGGCCTTAGTAAACTTAGGGCTCAAGCTTTAGGGTTTCAGAAGGCGTTGTAAACACCCTGCAAGTGCCGCCAGTTGTACAAAGAGTATTCAAAGTCTCAGACTCTGTCCATTTGGGGATATAATCCCCCTTAAGTAGATAGAATATGGGGGATCTTATTATAATATACCCAAAGCCATATTCTATCCACTTAAGGGGACAATAGGGCTCCGGATGGGCGTAGTTTAGAGGCAGCTTTTGCTATGGCACTTGGGGTTGGTCACAGCGTTTAGGAGGGTCTCAGGCTTCAGGATTTTGGAATTTGAGACCATCAGAAAGGTTGTAGGGCCTAGGCACCAGGATTCTGAACATTTAAGGTTCAGTATGTCCTGGGCCGGGATTCTCAAAATCAGGAGCCTCTTGCCCCTTGTGCAGGGATCCAAAGCTAAAAGTTTGGGGAAACAATCGGGTCTATGTCAGCAGGGAGGTCAATTCAGATCTCGCCCCGCAACACCGCAGTCACGAAATCCCTACGATCAATCCTCGTCTTGAGCAAACCTTGCACAACTGCTACATTGCACACCAATAACGCCTAAGCCCCAAGGCCCTGAAGTATGAATAATTGCTGGGGCTGTGCAAGCTAATCTGGAGCACTACGGGCAAGGTAGCCATGGTCTCTGATTCTCAGCAAGCTTTCACAAGAATTGAGACAGATCAACAGACAATGAAGGTTAAGTTTAGTGGTTGCCTAGCTGCTTTGTCACCGTGCTTCCTACACCACCCTGGAAGCTTCGTCCATGAATTCGTGTCGGCGTCTAGTATCCACAAGAAGGTAAAATGCGATGCAACAACTTCTGTTCACAACCAAAGCAGTCTGGAATAAGGAGGATGCACTTTTGGCAGAGAAAGACGAGCCCCTACCACCTCGCAAAAGACGCCTCAGAGCCAGAAAGGGCAGGGCTGCAAGAAGCTAGGCTGAACCTTTTGGTCTAGGTTCCCCGGTAACCGAATAAAAATAAGGAGAACCCAACATAAAAGGGTACTACTGGAGTACTAGTGGTGCTTGAAATTTGGGTCTTTGGGATTTGTGCTGTTTGGCTCTAAAGCGCTCCTAAGCCGACAGTTCATCCCCAGCTGAAAGTAACATCGCAATTCCTACATGAGCCATAGTCTAAACTCCTAGTATCCCCCTTAATATACCCTACAGTAGTCCCTTATATAATCCCCCATAGAACCCCCCTTTAAAGGAGTTTAGACTACAGCTCACATGTGCTGGTGAGAATTTGCCCTCCGGGCGACCCTTTCGTCTTCAAGCCTCTAAACACCGAACCCGCAGCCACATGAGCTCACAGGGGGATTTAGGGTTTAGGGTTTTCAAAGCAAGGGGCCCCTTTGAGAGCCATCTTGGGGCCCTTTGATTCCTAGAAGTTCTCATGCACAACTGTACGCAAACCCAGAGCATCATCGACACCAAGCATCGCTCTAAACAGCTAACACCCCGGTATAAAACAAGTTTCCATTTCATTTGCCATGTTCCTTTGCATTTGATGTGCCATTTTGGTCTCAAACCCTACACCCTGACCCTACACCCTCAACACTGAACCCAAACCCTAAACCCTAAACCTTAAGCCCTAAACCCTAAGCCCTAAACACAGAACCCTTCCACCCCCATAGCTGGCCTAAACGTTGGCGCTGCCAGCGAGAGCACCTGGCCAGGGAGGAGCTCAGGGTTGTGGCATGGATGGGGGCACTGAAGGGGTTTCGGGGAACGAGAGAAGCCGCTATAGATCCGGAAGAGTTTAGGGTTCATAGGTCTTATAGGGTTTTAGGGTTTAGGGTTTATGGGGTTTAGGGTTTATAGGGTTTAGGGGTTATAGGGTCCATTGGGCCTAGGGTTTACTGGGCTCACGGTGTATTGGGCTTATGGTTTAGGGGTTCAGGGTTTAGGGGTTTAGGGCTTTCAGGGGCATCATCCAGGGTTTGGCAGGTCCTAGAGTTTTGTGCGGCTGTTGGGTTTAGGGCTTAAGCGGTGCAGGGAAGGTGCATGGCTTTGGGGTTTCAGCCTTCAGGGTTGTTGGTTTCCGGATGCGTAGCCGATTTGCCGAAGTCGCGGCCTCCTTTTCAAGGCTTAAAGTCTGAGGTTCGGGATGAAGGTTTCGGGCTCATTGGATTTGTGGATTACGGCCGGGGGGCCTTCGGGGCATGGAAAAGGGTGTAGGGCTTAGAGGTCTTCTGGCATTCGGATTCCGATATTGAAATTCCAACGTTTGAAGCGCTGCGGCTGAAGGTTTACAGTTTTTTGCTCAGGGTTTGGGGTTGTGGCTAGGGTCTAGAGCCTAGGGATTGCTTGGAGCTTTGGGGAGCAACAACAGTTATTATCATTAAAGCGGATAATGATGAGCACCATCATAATAGCCTCAGAAGGAAAGGAAACAATAATGACGATGAGAATGGTTAGGGGTGACTTCTTAGGCCCCCAAGCTTCAAATCAGATTTTCGGAGGCGTAGTGTGTAGAAGGTGTAGGGAACACGGCGTGGAGATTGGACAGGGGCTGTAAGCATGTGGGTTATAAGAGACCGAATGAGGCTTTCGCCGACTCCATAGATTCCTGTTAGAAGCATGCTTTTAGGGCGTGGAAGCCGCTGTAGAACTCCCATGCGCTGGATTCAGGCCAGTTGTCGGTGTTTGAGATTATGACTCTGACCCAACCTCAACAACCAACCTGCACACGGAGACAACACTGTGGCCGAACACTGTGGCCGAACACTGGAGGAGACACTTGTCCCAAAACCCTAAACCCTAAATCCTGGGGTGTAGGTTTTAGGGTTGGTGCTTTGAATTTAGTCGTGCAGGCTTCTGACCACAAAGTGAGCCCCTAAACCCCAAACCCTAAAAAACCCTAAAGCCTTTAAGGCCTAAACCCGTAAAATCCCAAACCCCGAAACCCCTAACCCTAAAGCTCCCTACCCCAAATCCCAGAAGTCAGGAGAAGCCTTGTGCGTACTCCCGTCGTCCAGCAGGGGGATGCCAAAGTTAGTGCCAGGCCTCGCAGTGAGGAAGGGTTTAAAGGGTCAAGGGTTTTAGGGTTTCGGGTTTACACGGATTCGGGTGCAGGGTCTAGGGTCAACATGGATTGGGTTTACACGGATTCGGGTGCAGAGTCTAGGGTCAACATGGATTAGGCTTAAACGGGGTTTGGGTTTAGGGTGTAGGGTTTTATGGATGTAGACTCCCCCCAGAGTACTTGTACCTGGAAAACCTTTTTTCGCAAGACCTGATGCAAGGCTGAAAGGCGTAGACCCTAAATGCCGGGCAAGTATATTGCGAAACGCTAGTCTCATCCATGATGGTTATATCTTGCGTTTCCCTCACCTAGCCCTAACTTTTATAACCCCTCACATGATCTCAGTTTCCGTGTCAGTCGGCGTAGTACCGCTACTTGGCTTCAAAGGTCTCCCTAAACCTCCAACCCCTGTCAACGCCGCTGAACATGGTGGCGCGGAGCTTTCGCTGGAGCAGCTCATGGGTGCTTCAGATCTCCACAAGAATGTCTGGATGACGCATCTTTCTCAACCGGCTGCTTCTGGTACACCACCTGAATTGCGCGCACCGCGCGCTCCGGGAACTGAGCTGGGTGATATCGCGGAGTCGGCCGGAATCCATACAAACTGCTGCGGAATCAGACTCAGGGCCTTCCATTGGAATGATGACACACGGACTTGGGGCGCACGGTTTAGGAGTTTCCTTGGGTTTGTGTAATACAGGCTTTTTGGTAGTGCTAGCCCCCAAATACCATTGCTGCAGCAATTACTATCATAAGACTCTTATTGGGCCCTCATCTGAGGCCACGACACATCTCTCATTACTATGGGGGTGTTAAGAGCATGGGGATGTACTCTGCCTACTGGTGGTTAGTCGGGAATGTGGGGAATATAATCCTTATATAAACCGAACAGAATATTTCCCTTATTCTCTACGGACCCCAAACCTAAATCCTAACCCTAAACTTGATCCTAAACCCTCATATATAGGTAATATCATCCCTATTAAATCCCTACAAAATATGTTCCCTTATTTCTTCCCTGTCCGTAAAGATGATTGTCAAACGCGGACGACCCCCCCTTTTTGGTGCCCTAAATCTAAGGCATACAGGCCTAGTCATGAGGGTGACCGACCTGGGAAGAAAGCATCATCCGAGCAATCCTCAAAATGCGGCCCGTTGTCGTGAACCATGGCTACAAACTGAACCCGAAACCCTAAACCCCAACTCTTCCCACAGCGCGCCCTCCTTTTGATGTCCCAAAAAGTAATTTAGGGTTTGGTGCTTAGGTCATTGTCGACAACAGTTTAGGGAGTCTAGGGTTTCGATTATACACTTTTGAGCCTACAACAAAGTACACTCACCAACATTCTTAAGGAACCAACCCAATGCGAAAACCTTCCAACATCACAAGAGAAAAGGCATCCTAATCCATATCCCTCCACACCCCGAAACCTCCTAATCAGAGAAGGATGGTAAGCTCTCTCTTGCATAAGCCTTGCTGTTAATACGAAAAACACGGCATGACCTGAGTAAACTGTAGTACCATAATTCCCAAGGCATAAGGTACCTAGGGTCATGCAGGGTTTTGTCAGTATCAACCCTACAAGCAGCAACAAGACCCCAGCCTCCATTGCACTTTACATGTTCTTTCCCAAGTCATTCTCCATAATTGGGGCAGTCTCCATAAGATGGGGCTTTAGGGGTTTAGGGTTTAGGGGTTAGGGTTTAGGGGTTAGGGGTTTAGGGTCTAGGGTTTAGGGTATACCCCATCCCCACCGTTGGAAACAAAGATGTTGCTCCTGTCTTGCGATTTGTCTCGTCGAGGGCCCTGTGGTACACCACTCTTCTCAGCCTTGGCAGGCGCGATAGCAGAAATGGATTTTAGGGCTCTCTGGGGGTATATGGTAATTTCTAAGCCCCAAACTGGTGCCCTGGCAACCCCATATAGGCACCTATGCTGGGTTTAGGGTCTAGGGGCCTGAAGAAGTATGAAGAGTGGAGAATCAGATGGACAAGAACAAGGGATGAAATGGAAACTGGGATTGTATAGGAGTTTTAAGCATTGTAGGGCAAGGACCTGGAGAATTACCAATATCATGTTCAGATCTATGTGAGGTACCTTATTCCACAATTCTACAAGGAATCCTACGCCCCATGGTTTCGGGTTTCGGCCCTTTTATTCCTTGTAGTACCTACGAAGGTTTAGGGTTTCACCTATGCCAAGAACTCCAGGACTTTAGGTCCTTCCTATACCGCCAACTCAACTTTTCCGCAATGATCATGGAGACCGCTACCCTGGTCTTAGGTTTCGGGTCTTCGGGTCCTTACCGGGAATTGATGAATTCCTAAATGCCTATCCTCCCTACAGGGGGTTTTAATACAACATGCCCTAATTAAACCCGAAACCCCAATGACTCACAATAGTATCCTCAACGATGCACGTAGCGTGTCCTTTGAAGGCAAGTTTGCCAAGCCTTTTTAAGTCGTCAAGCCTAAGTCCAAAGCTCTGCTTTTGACCCCAGAGCCTCGTTTTTCCGCGAAGGTTTCCAGGCTTAGCCTATAGTCCCCTCGAGTAGGTAGAATATGGGGTAGAAGGGGATCTTATTCTAATATACCCAAAGCCATATTCTATCTACTTAAAGGGCCCTATAACGTTTATTAAACCTGCTTTAAGGTTACAATGAAGAGGCTCCTAACCCCTAAGCCATCGTTTCTGCGTCCAACATACCGTTCCCAGCTCTCTTGCCAACTTGTTCACAGGGAATGAAGCTTTTTTCTTGCCCCAAGCCGTAGGCCGTACCACAACCTCCACCCTTCCCCAAATTCACATGGAACTCCAGGAAGTGCCCCTGGGAGGACAGCAATCTTGCGGGGCCCTTATTGGGGTTTGGGGTCACTTTGGGAGGGTATACCCAGTACAACCCTAAATCCCAAATCCCAAAAACCTGAAATCCGCACATCCTGGACTTGGATGCTAGGCTGCATTGTAGGGGTCAAAAGAAATGGAATTGGATTTACCGGTTGCTATATGAGGTCAATGATGCTTGTCGGCTTTTGATGTCTAAGTCTAGGGTTTCACTGTCATGGTAGTTATCTGAGGGTTCTCAGCTTCTACATGCTCTAAGCCCTCACCCCTACACCCCTCATTTTCTACACACTATATCACAACCCTAAACCCTAAACCGAACCACCCGATACCCTATATCTATTGAATAAGATTCGGGAACTAGCAGGTGTCCCATGGCTCCAGCCCAGGCAATCGCTTTGCGCTCGCTAAGCTCGGTTATCCTGGTATGGAAGCCCATGGGTCCCTAAACCCTAAACCCCAAACCCCAAACCCCAAGCCCTAAACCCTAAACCCCAAACCCTAAACCTACAGCCCCCACCTTAACACTCCCCAGCCACCCTCAAAGAAAGACGAAGTTTGATGGCCTAGAATCCTAATGTAGACGCATGATTAACAAACCCCCTCCTTTTAAGGGCCTTGATATAATGATCCCTGCTATAATCCCTATGAAGGGGAGGGGGTTTATTAATCACGGGTCTGGGTTATGGGTCCAAGAGGGAGACCCGCTCTGTGTACAAGATTCCAAACATGCTGACAAAATGCAGGGATGGGCCAGTTTGGGGCACGATCCTTGGGGCAGTCGTAGATTTTGGTGTTTGAATGTTTCTAATCTTCCACCATGAAGAGCTTATGCTTCCGTCTAAGACCCTCTGAAAACCTCAGAAACACTGCATAGGCTGCACAGGAATGACGATCCGTCTCTATCTACACATGTATAGATAATCCTGTTTGATCATGTAATAATATTCTCTCATCCGCATAGCATATAAACTTACAACTGGCCTACGCATTTCCTCGATTTGTGAGACCCCCCACCCACCGGGGAAGGACCTCATGTCATGTCTCTTCATCCCGCCCAACCCCAAACCACACCCACAGAGGGGGAGGGCCACCCCCAACCACACCCACAGGGGGAAGGGAGGGTCCACGCCACAGCCACCCACAAAGGGGGAAGGAGGCGTAGACCACGGAGGGCTGGAGGGCCAGCAAAAGCGCGACCATATGTAGCCTGCGGGCTTGAAGTTAAGGGTTTAGGGTTAGGGGTTTGAGGAGTTTGTGGTCCACTCGCATACATGCCTTGGAGCTGCGGACCTCCGCATTCTGAAGCTCTGACCAATTGAGAAGGCTTAAGAACTGCGCCGGTCCTGTTACAGGTGAGCACAAGCATTCTGCAATTAGTTAATAATCCCGCTGCAGAATGGCCCTAAAACAGATGCTTGGTGCCGAGATTCTACCCTAAACCCTATAAGTGCTGAACTTGAGAAACACTTAACCCTAAACGCGAAATTCCATGGCCCGGCCCTCACCCCCGGCCAGGGATATCCTGAGTGACGGCCTGCAAAAGACACTGGCCCAATGTGGGGTTAAGGGTCTAGGGTCTGGACTCCTAAAGGGGTGTTAATACAGGGGAGTATTCTAGGAGGGGTTCAGGGTTTAGCGTACCCCACTCCCGTAAACAGGGGAGTATTCTAGGAGGGGTTCAGG
>CAJNIZ010010534.1:0-12056 GCA_905231905.1 Symbiodinium pilosum | reverse complement strand
GGCAATCACTACCAACCAACCAACCAAACGCGACATTCATGCAGCGGCTGTGGTGTTTATTTGAGTTGGCTGCCTTCTTGCATAGCCGCGAAGCGGGCACCAAGACCAGGCTGACAATTCGCCCCACGCTGTTGGGTCCCTTGTTTCTGATTACCGTCTTTTCTTTGATCATTTTCAACGCTGTAACCACATTTGCCTGGGTCCTGATCGAGAGTTTCTGGTACTTTTGGCTGGTCGTTCTCCTGCTGTCAAGTGTGAACTTCTGGTTAACTGCTCACATGGGTCGCGGCTACTGCAGGACCATAGAGAGAGTGCGAGACGAGATTGCAGAGTTCAGTGTTGACAAGTTAGTAAGCTGGTGCTGCTGTGTGGGGCATAAAGATCCAGCCTCCGGAGTGCGTTTGACATGCGACCGGAAGATCATCTTGCAATGTATTCAGATATGGTTTGGCACGGTCAACGCCTTCGAGAATCGAGTACAAACAGAGATCGTGCGGATTCTCGTGGATCAGCTGTCGAATCAGGTCTATAGAGGGGGCACGGGATCTCCAGGATAGGGGTAGGCAGCTTTTGTTGGCCGCATTTTGCCGCGTGGATTAGGGACGGATTAATGAACCCCTAGCACTCAATGACATTAAGGTTCCCGACCTCGGGTACTTACTAATTTAACGGCCAGCGCGGAGGACCGCCTTGTGTGGAAGGGGTGGAAAAACGTGATATGAAATGGCCAAAACAGGCCCCAGGCCTGGACGCTTCCACAAGACCAAGTGCAAGGACCCCAAGCAAACAATTCGCTCCGAGGCCTGCAAACCCTCCATAATTCAGGGGCCTCCAGGGGCCTAGAGGCCTTCAGGGGTCCAGGGGCTTCCTGTGGCCTCAGGGGTGGTGGCCTGGGAGCCTGAAAGGATCGGCAAATCATGGCAAACCAAACTTGGTTCCCTGGACCTAGATCAAGACGCCCCAGGAGTCTGGCCTCGACAGATTACCAGAGCCACATCCAGGTTTCAGTGACAAAGCCCCCTCAAACAAAGTTTCGGAGAAGGGCGTCCTCAAAAACATCATTTTGTATTAGCGCATTGAAATAGGGGATTCTGGAAACAGTGACGGAAACTCGCTTCATTATTCAGGATCGCAACAACTGGGGTGGAGCTTGCTGCAAGGTTGCGGCCAATTATCCAAGTCTGTAGCTATCCGTAGCTGGCAGCTTCAACAGGCTTCCTAGCTTCAGTTGGGGGACAACAGTGGTAGGCGACAGCAAATGCAGGCGAATCCTGCAACGGCAAAGCCAGTTTTGCGATCCAGCCTGAATCATTGCTTCCTGGTCTGCCAAGAGACAACGCAAAAATAGCCAAGTTTCGCCAGCGGATGCCTCAAAAATTGAATGCCTTCTTTTGTACTTGATTTGGTCTGGGTTGCGAAACGTTTAGAAACAGTAGCCGCGAGTGCTCGCTCCATCATAATGATGAAATCCGCACCAGATCAGTGTTGCGATCCAGCCCGGCCTCACGGCCAAGCACTGCTGTTTTGCTGTCTCTGCAAGCACTTCAAATTCACATTATTCTCGGATTGATCTGATTACGGCCTTCCTTTCTTCTTCCCGAATCATCCTCCTCCCAGAACGATAAAAAGCTGTTCTGTATTGTTTGGTGAGGGAGGAGACCTCCGTACACTGGCTAGATACAAAGGTTGTAACGTGTCATGCGGCCTACCCCCAACAGTGCGCACTGACAGGTGCTTTCGTACGGACAGCTGGTCACAGTCACAGTCCCCATAACTTGGGGGTACCTGGATGTCGTCTTTGACCAGTTCCTGGTTGGAAACTATGCGGATGCCATTCACAGCCTGATGCGCGGATTGACCTACGGGCTGGCCATGTCTCCATCCCTCATATTGCTTTTGTTCCGGCTGGCGTACTACTTGCGGAGGAAGCGCAGCTCGCATTTGCTAGACTTGCTCATGTCATCGCTTGTCATCCTTTGTGGTCTTTGCCTTTTTGTGGGCTTCGTGGCCTTGGATCTGTCGACCTTCAATGTATTTCTACCAGGAGCTCCAATCGCCGCCGGGATGATATTTTGTGTGCCGACAGTCACCGCAGCACTACTAGTTTGGAGAGTCGTGCCCAAGACCAAGCTGCTCTAGCTCTGCGCAAGGAGTGACGGAATCGCTCCTTCAAGTTTAATGTTCATATTGCAGGAAAAGCAGTCCCACGTCGAATGAGCGACCGCAGAATGCAGCTGCTAGACGCAAACCGAAAGATGGGGGCCCCCAGACTCGTGCAAAGGAGCTAGAGCGGAGTAAGCTCGCGCAACAACTCTGCAGGTTTGGCTTCGACATGGCAAGCTCGTTTGGATTTTGGCGATGGTTCGCATATCTCGCCACAACGATTTCTTGCTCGCAATCACCATACAAGATATCAACTCTCAATTAGATTTGCTGAAAGTGCAGGATAAAAAGATAAAGGGAAATGGGGCACGTATTAATGACTTCTTTTTGGGTTGGCAAGGCCAGCTGATAATATGACTCATTCAACCACGTAACACAAGCATAGATAATATTGGACAATATTAGATGATTATCTCTCTTGAATATTATATTGGAAATTTAGCTAGATATGAGATAAGAGATCTATTAGATATAAATGAATGAATATATTCAAATAATGGCAGAGATATTTATATTATCAAAAAAAATGATTGAGAATATTTTCATTGAGAAATTTGATAAATAATGAATATATTGGATCTTATATAAAATTACGAATATATATTGATATGCAAGATCATATATATTGAGAATGAATAATTTATAGATTCTGAAAGATTTGGGATCTTCGCTTTAGATTTTTTTCAAGAAATGGGAAAAATATGATCGAGATTTCTTGATATTTTTGGTTGGGCGGCTCTCGTATTAGAAGCGGAGAATTGATAATTCTTAGATTTCTTGAAGTTTCCGAGGTTTTAGAGATTTTGGGGGTCTGTAGGAAGAATTGTGAGGAGACTCGGAAAAATGAATTTGCACGCGAACAAGAATTATAAGTGGTCGCGATATATTAATTTATAGAAAATTAGATCTATTTCATGAAATTAGGAAATTCGTCATATCTCTGAAAATTCATCTTCAAGAATATATAAATATAGAGATAGAATATATTAGATGATAGGCTTATGAAAAAGATAAATGATTCATAGCTAATATTTGCGTATGAATAATTTTCAGAATGGCATAGATCGTAATGATTCTTCTAAAATATTCTCAAGATAGAAGAATCTAGCATTTTCTTATATCGTTTTGATAATAAGCTCTGCGTTCTGCGACGATATTATTGAATATGAATCTTATATAGAATTATGGGATTTCTTTCTATAGCTCCGAATCGGGCAAGAGAGAATGAATCTTTTTATAAATCTGGCAGAGATTTTTTTTGATATAGATCAATGAGATGAATTCTGGAAATATAATGTATATTCTAGACCATGGCGATCTAGGAATGGGAAATATGGGGTTGATTGCTTCGGATATAGATTAGGAAGAATAGATGGGCGTCATTCTATCTCAATTATTCTGAGATCTATTCCTCAATAAATATTGATATTCAATATTTCTATCATATTCCGGATAGAAAAGAATCTCATCAATTATCTATAATTATGGAGACGCCTTTATGCCTACGGATGCTAGATAAGACGGGAATATCCTCGGATTAGCTATTATAACTATCGATCTCGGACCTTTGCCTCCAAGATCTGAAATCTTGAGGGAACGCGGCAATATTCGTAGAGATCTAGAATTCATGGCAATCAAGAAGATTATATCGGATAGGAATGATTATAATGATAGATTCGATGATATACGAATTCTTCCAATATAATTTGATATTCAATATATTTGGAGGGGAGAATTCAATCTGGCTGGGATAAATCGTCATGAGATAATTCCTCAGGCGGGAGAATTTCAAGGACTATCAATTTTCTTGAATCTAATCAAGATGATGAGGAATCGGAATTTCATTCCCGCCATTTTCTATGAAGATTAGACGAGATCTTCAGAGATTATATGAAGAGATCATTTTAAATATATATATGAATATTTCTCCAGAATCGTAGATATTATATTTATCTTTGATCAATTGAATATAAAGAAGACGAATGAAGAAATTGATCTTCGTCGTCGCAATCTCCGAAAACCGGCGATAAGGGATAATGAGCTCTGAAGGGGCGCCTTTGGAGATCGGGGACGATCTTGAATCTTTGACGGCTCCGCGCAGATCAGTCATTATTCTCCAATTTTGAAGTCTGGTTATTCTGATGATATAGATGGACGGAGAGATCTTTCTCTCTATATCTATGGGATCTTTCCGAGATATCTCTTGGATTCTTCAAATCAATCTCAGAAATGGCGTCATATTCGATTCAAATATGAGTCGTTGAGCTGAGAATGTGTTCCTGCATCTCGGCCTCGCAGGCTTAAAGCCCAAAACACAGGAGCTCTGGTATATGGGGATAAGGGAAAAAGAAAGATCCCCATATACCAGAGTCGTTGATATGAGCTATATCCTGAATTTTCTCAAAGAGATGCGCAATCAGAAGGATTTTTCGATATATCTATGATCAATATCTATTATTATCCAATATATCGCGCAGAATCATAAATTTCAATCATTTGAAATGATTTCAGAAAATATTATTATATCTAATGAGCGTGAGACGATTAGATCGATTCTAAAATTGAAGATCTAGGCAATAATCCGTCCTTTCAATCAGATCTGATTTGATTGCGGCAAATTGGGTCTAATCTCCCTCGATTGAATGATATCTTGGATAGATTTAGTCGTGATATTTTGCAGGACCCGGTCGGCAATATGATATTAAATCTAGATTCTAGATGCGTAGGGCAACAAGATTGAAAATGGAATAATCAATATATCATATATAGATATGGTCTTAAAGAAAGATTCAAAAAAATATAGCTAATTCATCTATTCCTAAATTCGTGAGGTCATGATTTCATTTATCAATCAAGCTCAGGATTTCATGATATCTTTTGTGATAAAGAAGAACGATAAATTGAGATTGGTCTTAGATTGTCGACGGATCAATCAGAGATTCAAAGATGATATCTATTATAGGTCTATCGTAGATTCAGGCGGAGATCCCCGAAGATCAATAATTGCATATGGCATAATCTGATATCCCCGATTTTTTAAATATTCTTTATCTCCGAATCTATTTTCCCAAAAATTCGTCTATTGAAAAAAAATCAATCATATGATTTTTTTCTTAGATAAAATCAATCTGCGATTGATTTTTCATAATAATCAATCTCATATCTTATTTTCTTATGAAAATCAATCTCGAGCTGCAATTGAAATATAGAATTATATGATTGAATAATGAAAATCTATGATTTAAAAAATTCTGGATATTGGAATCAGATAAAAATTTGGGGAGAATTGATTCCTATCGAGAATGAAATTTCATTATCTATTTTCTAAATATATCTAGAGATCCAATATAATATTGAAAAATATAGAAATCTCAAAAATCAATGATGATAGATATCTTTCTGCAGAGCTATAGATTTCAGATCTGACTGAATAAATTATCCAATATATATCTGATTAATTAGATAGAAATTTCATCTATGATTATAAAATCAAAGATTCTATCTATAATTAGAGAATCATAGATTCTATCTATGATTGAAAAATCTTAGTTATAGATGATTGGATCATTTATATATATAATATTATATTATATATCTAATTCTTATGCATTGCTGGATTATATAGATTATATAAATGATTCTTGTCTTTGGCTGCAGTCGTTTATATTTTAATAGAAATAATATTTAAGTAGTAGAGCATTGAACATGATCAATAAGAAAGAGGTCTCTTGGAGCCCTCAAGACGACCGTTATTGCCTCCAGTGAGTCAGATGCCATGCAGAAGAAGAAGAAGATCAAATATGCTCCGGAGAAGAAGAAGGATCAAGATCAGAATAAAGATAAATATCAGAAGATAAAATCTATTATAATGGAGGCAATAGTTATTATAATAGAGGAGGAGCAGGAGAAGGAGGAAGATGATTTTTTTTATGAGACAGATAAGCGCATTCTATCTCATCCAATAAATAGATATAAATTTGGATATGGAGAGGAAGATTGAAGATTATATAGCCCAAGAGAAGGAGGGAGAGGATATATAATAAAAGATGATTGAAGAGCAATGGGAAGAAGAAGATTTCTGGGATATCTTATTATCGGAAAAGGATGATCTGGCTCTCCAAGAGCGAGAAGAAGAACTTCTGGAGGAAGATTTATAGAGATTATTTAATGAAATTTATAGATCAGCTCATAGGCCTCCTCATGAACACCAGCCAGAGAAATATGATGAGGAATCCCAAATTGAGGCAATCTCATCATCATCTTCATCGCCTCCAGCATCTTCAGAAGAAATATATGATAATTCTCCAGAAGAAACAGATGATGATTCTGAGGAAAAAATAGATGATGATTTTGCAGAAGAAATTCATGATAGATCTGGAGATGATATTATTGATCATTCTCCTGATCAATTATTTCTTTGTTTGGTCTGGCGGGATATCCTGAATCATGAAGATCGATGATTTTATTTATAATTCTTGCCTTGATTCTGGTCAATAGATTTAATTAGCATCAATAGGAGAAATAATCGAAGTAATAGAAGCAATAATTATTGATATTCAAGCTTTGCAATTTAACCATAGATTTGGAAATTCTAATTTGATATTGGAAAATTATCTGCCTGATAAAATGATCTTACTATAAATCTCTTTCTGCTCCAAATTCTGAGAAATTCTATTTATAATAACTCCAATTAATCAGCTTTTGCATATATATATATATTTGGATGAAATATCATGCCTAGAAAGCCAGCTCTTTCATAATTCATTCTGCGATTGAATAGCCACCTTATAGCAATATTTCTGAAGGAATATTTCTATCAGAATTTTCTTTGCAAAGCCATGTTGTGCAGCATATGGCATGCAGATCAGTTGGGCTGTGTTGCACGTCTGTTAAATATTTAAGCTGGCAGAAATAGAAATAGAAGAAAAAGAAATAACAGAAATAGACGGTTGTATCTATATTCTTGATGAGCGATGAGATATTTCGAAGATTCATTATCTATATAGATGAGGACGAGCGAGATCATTATATATTCCTTCATGCTGCTTTAGGCAAATCTGAGAGATGTTCGGCTTTCTGATTATATCATGGCGCCGATCTCAATCGCGGCCCGCGAATTATCCGGATTGGATCGCCTTGGAGTGGATTCGTGCTTCCAATACCAATCCGGAAATCATGAGATTATTGATATTTGCAATATGGCCTTCTCTCGGACCACGCCCCTTCTGCGCGGGGTCGGAATTTGATAAATACGCACGTATCCGATAGGATTGATAGGAGATGCCTCAATCAGCTGACCCCGCGGTCGCGAGATCATCATCTCTTTCTGCACGCAGCGGGAAGCCTTTGCAAAATTTGCATCTGAGCTTGGCTGAATCGAGGGGCAGATACGTCTCGCGGCACTCCCTGCGAGCTGCTGAAATCGGCGTTTAGATAGGTCGAG
This sequence comes from Symbiodinium pilosum, assembly GCA_905231905.1. Taxonomy (NCBI): domain Eukaryota; class Dinophyceae; order Suessiales; family Symbiodiniaceae; genus Symbiodinium; species Symbiodinium pilosum. The sequence goes on along the minus strand of CAJNIZ010010534.1, from coordinate 4,450 downwards.
GAGATTCATAGGGACGACGAGTTGCTTTGCATGATAAGGGCTCCTGCGGCGGCTCGGTCGCCTTGCGGCCGGCGGAATGCGCGCATGACGATCGCTGCTGCTCGTTGTGACAGATCTCTCAGACCTAGTCAGGATGGCAGGCGGCGGTTGCCCAAGAAGCGGCCTTTTTCTTCTTCTTGAGTCCGGAGGTATTGGCGATTCAATACCGGAATGGTGCGTCCAATTAGGGGGGCGACGATTCCTTATCTTTTTCGGACTTCTGGTCGTTTGGGATAGACGATTAAGGTCGCAATATTGCGGCGGTTTCTTCAGCCCTGAGCGGCTATTTGGAGAGATTGACGGATATCTTCGAGTCAGACGATTGCTCCATTTTTATTCAAACTTCCGGCAGGGAAGAGGCTAATATGCTAGATCTTCTCGAATATTGGACTCTTCGTGAGTATGTTCAGTTAGCATTTTTGCATGCCGCGAGAGGGTCAAGCAGATATCATAATTTGCAGTCTGCGCTATTATAGATAGAGAGACGAGAATAGATGGAAGCCTTTGCTTTCAATCCTATAAAAGAATATTTGGATTCCGATGATTTGCGGACTCTGACGCTGAAAGGCAAGCTTTTCGGCGTGTTCAGCTTCCGGCAGTGGAAGAGTCAGTCGTGATTGATCGAGAGCTACTACAGCGTGCAGACAGGCGTGGTATCGGAGGTTTTGACGGCCAGTATTCCAGATGAGATTAGTCCTTCGTTTATTTTCACGACGGTCGGACACTCCATCGCCCGCACTTGCCTTCTTGGCCTCTGCGCGCTCTATTGGAGGCTCGTGTTTTAGGGGCGGCTCTGGCCCAATTGAAGGAGGCTATCTGGGACTGTCGGACGTTGCTCAGAGAGTGGGAATATCATTGTCTGTTGTCGGTGCATTATTCTGTCATTCTTTTTCGTCTACTACAAGTGCGATCTCTGAAATATTTTCTCTGCGAAGAATCCTGATGGCCGTTCAATTTGGCGATATGAGGTCCGGGATGGGGAGTTGCAGCAGATTGGCAACAAATATCATGGAGACTTATCTGAGATGCTCTTCTGGCGATGCGGCCTGATGATCGGGAGCTGGTCCCGCCGACCGCTGGCCGATTTAGGTTCGCCTGTCCCTTCTCGGAAGGAAAAAAAAATTGCTGCTCTTATTTCATAAGACACGCGGGCACCCAAAAGGCGCGCAGATTCAGACTCCTGCTCTCGAGAGAGTCCTTCGTTGTGCTTGCTTGCATGCATACTTGCGATTGATACTTTATTGCTTTGCTTGATCTTGATGCTCGAATAGATGTCAATCTCTTTATATCGTTGCTAGCCTATAGACCTGCAATAGATTTGATCGATATCCAATTCATCGAGACCACGAAGTGGCTCCCGGATAAGAAGGATAACTTAAAAGTGCAGAAACGACATAATAAGGAATGCAAAATGAGAGTCTTCTGCCTATTATGAGACGGAGAAAATTCTGCTGCAGGGTATGAGCTTGGCATGCTGCCCGAGATTCAATCTTAGTATGCATATGAGTAAACCTGGCTCAGGTCTATGCGAACGACCATATCGAGAACGCGATGACGATCATTCGCCATAAAATGAAAATATCTGTTTTCTTCGTGTTCGCGTCGCCAGCTCCTCATATCGTTCAGAGTGATCTTTTCGTCTTCTGATCTTCTCTTCGAATATGTCTTCTTTTTCGGCAGGCGGCAATATCCTATCATCGTTTCTCATAGGTTTAGATTAATTTATATATGCTGGGTTTTCCGGTCCTTCAATTTTCGATCTAATGATATATTTGGAGGCCTCTTATATAATTCAAATAAAGGATAAGGAGGGGCGCATCGATAGTCCCAAATTATCTGAAGCGATGGTGGTGATGCCTGTGGTGGTGGTGCTGATGGTGGTGATGAAGGTGATGGTGGTGATGGTGTTGATGGTGGGGATGGTGGTGGTGATGATGGTGGTGGTAGTGGCGGTGTTGGTGGTGGTGATGGCGGTGTTGGTGGTGGTCGTGATGGTGGTGATGGTGGTGATGGTGGTGATGGTGGTGATGGTGGTGATGGCGGCGGTCATGGCGGTGGAGATGATGGCGGTGATGGCGATGATAGATGATGGGGTTGGTGGTGATGGTGGCAATGGTAGTGATTGTGTTGGTGGTGGTGGTGATGGCGGAGATGGTGAGGATGGCGGTGATAGTGGCGGTGGTGATGATGGCGGTAATATTGGTGATGGTGGCGGTGGGGATGCTGATTGTCCTGATGGTGGATGGGGGCGATGGTACTGATGATGGTGATAGCGGTGATAGCAGCGATGGTGATGATGAATGGTCGCAAATATATATGAATCTAAATATATTTTTTCTCCCAGAATGTATATTTCCGACCAAGGTCCCAATCTAGCTATTGCTGAATGATCGCAAGTATGCGTTATTCTGGTCGCATGCCGATTTTCCTAGACCTCATTAGATATTTTTATCAGAAAATATATAATGAGACCTATGAAAACCAGGTTTCTGCGAAAATATCCCGAATTTCCTAAGTCAAATTATTGGGTTTTCTGAAAAATTAATAATTCGGCGAATGAAATTCAGGCTTCTCCGAAAATGTGCTGGTCATGGTGAAGATGGCGGTGGTCGTGGCGGCGGCGATGGCGGGGGTGGCGATGGTGATGATGATGATATATATATATATATGCATGCAGATATTTATATATTGTTGTATATATATTCATACATGGGAATTGAAAATCCGACCGAATTTTGAGGATGCTCCGCACGAGAGAGCGATTTTGAACGAAGAATCGATGAAATTTTGAGGATGCTCCGCACGGGAATGCGATTTTCTTCCAAATTTTGCCCCGCACGGGAGCCCGATTTCATTTAAAAAATTCAGGATTCTCCGCACGGGAGCGCGATTTTGAACCAAAGAAAAATGAAATTTCAAGGATGCTCCGCACGGGAGCGCGATTTTGAAGGGTCAGGATGCTCCGCACGGGAACGCGAATTCTATTCATAATTTTCAGGGTGCTCCGCGCGGGAGCGCGATTTTATCAAAAATTTTCAGGATCCTCCGTACAGGAGCGCGCTTTTATTCAAAATCTTCAGGATGCTCCGCACGAGAACACGAATTTTATTCCCAATTTTCAGAATATTCGGCAGAACCATGAAATTTCGAGGATGCTCCGCACGGGAGGGCGATGTTCTTCAAAATTTTCAGGATGCTCCGCACGGGAGCGCGATTTTCGTCAACGTTTTCAGGATACTCCGCGCGGGAGCGCGATTTTGAACCAAGAACGATGAAATTCCGAGGATGCTCCACACGGCAGCGCGATTTTCTTCAGAATTTGAACGAAGAGAACGAGCTTGAGCGGAGCAGTTTGATATAGAATTGATATAGGATGCATCGAGAAGCCGCTCAGATTTTGAACGGCTATGCCGACGAATCCTATATCAATCCTATACCGGAAACCCCCGCCAAATCCCGCCCTCTTGAGCCCAGAAAACCACCTCGAACAAAGCGCACCGGGACTGATTTGACATAGAATTGATATAGAACTCCTCGACATCATCGATCGAAAATGATCCAAATTTCCCGAATGCTCCGCACAAGAGCGTCATCTTGATTGAATTCGATGAAGATATATCGTTTAGGTAAGCCCTACATTAGGGTTTATCTAAACCCTAAATCAAGGATTAAGTAAACCCTAATTTAGGGTTTAGTTAAGCCCTAGCTAAACCCTAACTCAGGGTTTAGTTAGACCCTAAATTAGGGTTTAGCGAAATCCTAAATTAGGGTGTAGTTAAACCTTAAATTAGGGTTTAAGTGAACACTAATTTAGGGTTTAGTTAAGCCCTAGATAAACCCTAAATTAAGCTTTAGTTTAACCCTAAATTAGGGTCCGCCAGCGCAGCGGGCGCCCTAGCCAATCGTGGCTCAAAGGGGGCCTAATGCTTGGTCTGCAAACGGCTGGGGGTTTTCAATGCCTGGTTGGCAAATCGTCTATTGCTTGGTCTGCAAACCGTTTTATGCTTGGTCTGCAAACAGGTAAATGCTTGGTCTGCAAACGGCTGGAGGTCTAATGCTTGGTCGGCAAACGGTCTAATGCTCGGTCTGTGAACCGTCTAATGCTTGGTCTGTAAACCAGCAAACGCTTGGTCTGCAAACGGCTGGGGGGTCCAATGCTTGGTCTGCAAACCGTTAATGCTTGGTCTGCAAGCCAGCAAATGCTTGGTCTGCAAAGGCTTTTCCGCAGCCTTTTTCACCTTTTGACCTCGGCTCTGGAAAACAGATTTGTTTTCCGTAGCCTTTTTCACCTTTTGGGCCCAGGTCTGGAAAACAGATTTGTTTTCCGTAGCCTTTTTTACCTTTTGCGCCCAGGTCTGGAAAACATTCACCTTTTGGGCCCAGGTCTGGAAAACAGATTTGTTTTCCGCAG
>CAJNIZ010010531.1:0-12060 GCA_905231905.1 Symbiodinium pilosum | reverse complement strand
CTGCTGAAAAAACCCAAACATAGCTTAAACACCGAAAACCCAAATTCACTGGCAGGGACAGCATTTTCTGCATTTCCGAATGTTGTAAACCGCTGAAATGTACTCAAAAACCCCACCGTCAAATATCCGACGCGTGCGTCGTAGTAGTAGTAGTAGTAGTAGTAGTTAGTAGTAGTAGCAGCAGCAGCAGCGGCAGCAGCAGCAGCAGTAGCGGCAGCAGCAGCAGTAGCAGCAGAAGCAGTAGCAGTAGCAGTAGCAGTTGCAGTTGCAGTTGCGGTTGCGGTTGCAGTTGCAGCAGCAGTAGCAGTAGTAGTAGCCGTAGGAGTAGTGGTGGGAGAAGACGTAAAGCAGTTATAAGACTACGAACATTTTCATAATACAGTAGTAGCACAAGAGGTAACTCTAAATTCTTAGGAACAAGGCGCCCAACCAGGGTGGGGTGCCCGATAAGACAAAGAAATTCAGAATACCCTGGATGCGAACACCTAAGCTAGAACAGTGTCCATAACGCATGCCCCCCCCATAGTTACTGTTACAGACGACACATGCGTGATGAAATTTACCTACCTATGGTCCAGTACTGGCCCATACCGACCCCAAAATCACCGAAGTTTCATTCGATTTTCTATGTGATTCTCCATCGTTGAGGTAAAGCTTCACTATAAAATCCTTATATAGCCTATATAATCCCTACATAACCCTGTACATCTCTAAATCCTGAACCCTCAACCCCATATACCCACAAACCCTGAACCCCATTCATCCCTAAACCCTAGACCCATATATCCCTAAATCCTAACCCCCAAATCCTAACCCCCGTATACCTCTAAACCGCTGCCCCTAAACTTAGGGAATACCTAAGGCCTACCCCCCACACTGTAAAAGTGGTGGTAGAATAGGAATATGTGAGGACCCTTACCAGCATCCCTGATAGTGACTATCCTGATAGTCACTATTACAGGGTGGGGGGTCCACCTCAGGAATACCTGGGCCTCGTCCAGTGCCAGGCCCTGGGGATGCGCTGACTGCGCTGCGCCAACAGGGGCGAGGATGCCGGATCTCACGAAAGTTTTTAAGGTTTAGGGTTTAGGATTTACGCTTTAGGGTTAATGCTTATAGGGTTCGGGGTTTAGGGTTTAAGATTGGTTTAAGATTTAGGGGCTGTATAGGGTTTCTTAGGGTTCATGGAAACTCATGAAATAGACCATGAGATGGAAACTGGGGAGTTACAGGGATGGTGCGGGCTTTGGGTCTGTGGGGAATCGCCTGGGGATTTAGGGTTTAGGGATTTGGGCTTTAAGGTACAGGGTTTGTGGACGTGGGGGTTTAGGGCTTGCAAAATTCAGGGTCTAGGTATTTAGAGTTTAAAGGTCAGGGGGCTTGCGGGTGCAGGGTTTGACCTTGGTGCGCATAAGAACTAGAGCTTTGTTTATCATATTTGCTTCTGATCACAATACAACAACAATTGCAGTTACTGTACCCTACAATTCATTGAAATCTGGCCGCCTCTTCCCATGCGAGACTCACGAAAACACAAGCAAGACTCCAAACAAGAGGTTTAAAGTGTGTTACAAAGCATGTGAACGGTTTTTTGTAAGAGTTCATGGCAAATATTCCGGGAGGATGTTTTTTGCTTAACATGTCTGATCTTAAGGCGGTCAGGGGCTGAGTGCCTCATGTTTAGCGGTGGTGGCGGTGGTTACCGCTTCGCTGGCTCGGCGCTGGCGGTGATGATGGCAGCGGCACCCGTGGCGGTGGCGGCGGCGGTTGGATGGCGGCAGCGGCCTAGGAGCTCTGATCCTTGCGCAGAATTCTCTATGTATATGTCGGAGCCATACCAGCTTAAATCCCACGAGAAGAATCTCGCAGGCAAGGCTACCTACCACATGGCTGGGCGCCCCGAGCATGGCCAACTTGTGGAATCTTCTCAGCTTGAATCGAATCACTATGTCTACGGCCCTTCTTGTCTCCATTTGTGAGTTTCAATGAGCACTGTACTTTCCGCCACTAATGTTTCTATGATTCGGAACGAGAGTTCTAGCCAAGATGCGCCGTGTCCAGCACTCGCACACGCCCGTTGCCCGCATCTGCCATGTACCTCAGATGCCCGTAGGTTGGCATTAAAATCACGATCTCAATTGAGACGGACAAAAGTTCCAACAAGCAAGCGAAAGGCCCGTGAAATTGTGCTCGCACTATACCCATACATGACATAGTGGATTCCAAAACAGGACCAACAATGCAGAGCGGCACTGCATGCAAGTTCTCACCACGCAATTCAAGGAACATGCTTTGCAACAACGCATTTCGACTGTTTACCCTGACGCACCACCGTTTCTCCAAGGGAACCTTTTCACGCTCCTGTCAGTCCTGGGCAAGATAAACAAAATTGTATAAGAGCTGTGTTCTGACCCATCACAAACCCTGTATAATCAATACAAACACCGTACTTGCTGGTAATTGATAGGCAAAACGGGAATGTAATCCCTATACTCCCTATATGATACATTCCCTTATTTCCTACAAACCCCCGGTTAAACACTGTAACCCTTAACCCTACACACGAAACCCTAAACCTCCAGTAAGAACACTGTAGCTCTCAATAAGCTCAATGGAACGCCATGGCAGTTGAGGCGCAGGAGGCCCGAAACATTGCCGTATGCCAGGCCCGCCGGCATGCTCAGCCTGACTGGTGGTTTAGGGTTTAGGGTTGAATATATAAGGGTTGTATAGGGAGAATGGAAAACACAATGGAAAGTACTGCAATATATAAGGATATATATGGGGGCTAGTGCGGAATAATGGAATATATTATATAGGGCTTATACAGGGCTTACATAGCGATTTATATGAGATTTATATAGGGATTATATATGGGAATGCAATAGGGGTTCTATAGGGGAATAGGAGGGGATTGTATAGACAGTAGATAGGGATTCTCTTGCCTTATTCTCTAAGGGATTTGGAACCCCAGTAGAAATTATAATTTCAACTAAATATTAGAATTCTAGGTAACAGAATTTAAAAATCATTTTCAGGAACCTTGTAGTATTCCCTACTAAACACCAGTAAGCAGCTGCGCGCTGGTTGCCGGACCATGGTCCCCTGCCTGGGTCTGGTGGTTTAGTCTAGGGATTCAAGACGTTGTGTCCCCCCTTTACAGGGGTGTATAGGGGTATACGGGGATTATATAAAAAGGGAAAAGCACATGGAAGCTATTGTTGACGACTTAGGGGTTCAGATTGAAGTTAAAGCAGTATGCAGTGGTATGATGTGAGGATTATATAGGGACAGTGGAGAAGCGCATGGAAACTACTTTTCAGGGTTTGGGAGTCATAGGGTTTGTGGCTCAGCATGAAGATAGGGTAGAAGACCGCTGCAAAGATTCCCAACATGTTGAATAACTTGGGTACTGTCCCCCCTGTAACCATCTTTAATAGGGGTCATGGTAAGGGTTGTATATCTAAAGTATCAATTATCAATATTATTCAACAGTTACACAGTGGGGGCAATACTCAATGACTAACTCTCGAGATTAACCCAGGATCAATCTTATCACTGTTAGAGAGAATCCCACATCACACCCGCGGTCTTGACAATAAACACATGTTTCAAGCATCTTCAAGCGCACATGCACAAAGAAATGTGATCGAGCCTGCAGGAAATCCTTGCTGGTTCTTAGTAGGGAATATGGGAATATGTTATATCGGAGCTGTATCACTAAGAACCAGTAAGAATCATATGTGAACAAAAAATTGCCAGACCTCACGTGTTAAGATCGCACTCTCCTCTCAAAAATCGCTTCACCCAAAGTGGTCACGTCCATCCATTGTTATTGGTAATCCCAACCACTACCCATACCATGAACACATGCTATAAAACGATCTAAATTACAACTATTATCCTACAAAGTTTGGCAGGCTGCATCGCCAGAGGATCCTGGCGTTCCTGCGACAGTGGTGATGATCCTTAGCCAAGTAGTCAGCAAGTGCCGCAGTGACAAGATTCGTAGTGAAGATGCGGCAAAAGTTATAACAACACGAGTGTTTGCTTTGTGGATAGCAACGGACCAACGACTGTTTGGGGTAGGCGCACCACCTCGTAATAATCATATTTCAAAATGTCTTATTTCAAATTGTTTTAGAAGGCGTGCCAAGACCAATGTTGAAAAGCGAGCCGGCACTCCATAAAGACTTCAGCAACCAGCCCGCAATTTCTAGACTGGACAACTTGCTCGGGCAATTGCGATAAGCAACAACGTGAAACCTACTTTGCTCGCACCATCAAACGGACACTTATTAGCTCACTCCCTGCTTACAAATTACTTGCTGGTTCTTAGCAGGGAATAATGGAATATTGTCCCTACCTAACCTCTATATAATGTATTCCCATATTCCTCTTTAACAACCAGAAAGATTACCGAGCTGAGGCACCCAGAGGCCAAGTCCACCACCCGCACCACATGGTTGCCTGACAGAGCATCTTCTCACGCTGTGTGGACTTATCTCGAAAGACTTAAGAATACAAATCCATATTTGTGACCAACTGCTCAGACAGTCCTATGTCATCAAAGAGGCGATTAACACCTGGTTGCATCGTGTAGGATGGGTTAGCTTGCACCATCAGACCTCCGGAGCACATGTTTACATCGAAAAAACGTGTCCAACTTCCCCGGGTCTGCTCTAACAATCCAGTGCGTTCAACAGGTTGGATGACGCAGCGACCTAAACAATGTCGATAGCTGACAGGCTTAGACTTAAATACAATATGGAGCAGGCAATCCAAAAACCCTACGTAAACCCTCCTGAGCACATACCAACCGTCACCCATGAGTGACCTCAGCGAAGCTGACCTCACAACCCCTATCCACTTGTGAAGTCCGCAGCAGCAAGCCATTAAAATCGAACATGCATGGGTTTAGGGTTTAGGAATGAAGAATTACGTTTTATGGATCAGGGTTTAGGGATTAGGATCTAGGGATTAGGGTTGCGGGTTCCTGTTGCGCAAAACCCTTCTTCTTGTTGTTACTCTTACTCTTACTCTTACTCTTACTGTTACTGTTACTGTTACTGTTACTGTTACTGTTACTGTTACTGTTACTGCTATTCTTACTATTACTATTGCTATTGCTATTACTATTACTATTGCTATTGATATTGCAATTGCCGTTGCTATTGCTCCTATTCCTACTGCTGCCGCTGCTACTTCTACTTCTACTTCTACTTCTACTTCTTCTACTGCGTCTGCTACTGCTACTGCTACTGCTACTTCTACTACTACTACTGCTGCTACTTCTACTGCTGCTACTACTACTACTACTGTTATTACTATCATAACTAGTATCATTGCTGCTATTGCGACTATGACGATCTTCTACTCGACCTGGCCAGCCCTGAAGGCCTTGGTCGGCCAGAAACAGGCGCCCTGCCACCCATGCCTTGGTCTTGCGTGGAAACATCACACCTCCCCCACTAATTGAAGTAAACCTCTCACAAACAAAGGGAACCAAATGAATCATCCAGCCTTGTCAAAAAATCTGGACGACTACTTCTGCTTGCTACCAAGTTCAGAGTCCGAAGGCCTATGTACAATTTCAATCGGGAATAATAACAGGGCGGTTATACTAAGACCCTGTGCAAAAACATCCCGTTTTAATAGAAGAACTACTACTACTGCTGCTGCCACCACCACCGCCGCAGCCGCTGCCGCATCACCACCACTACCACTACCACTAGTCCTACACCCACACTCCTGGTTCATTGTTGCGACCCTGTCCTCTGCCTACAGCAAGCTTTCAACCCTGAGCCTCAGACCCGTACTAAACCTGAACCTAAACGGAAAATAGAAAAACCCCAGGAAGCTGGGGAGCCGCCAAAATGAGACTTTGAAATCTGAGTTTCCCAATCCTTGGGATGCACAGAGGGCCCCCATGGGAAATACTAGGAGTAAAGGGGATCCTGGGCGCTCTTAGCTTCCTGGTTCTTTGTACGGAAGGGAGGACTGCATCCCTACAGTAGCCCCTGTGCAGCCCTCAATTATGTAAGAATTTCCCTTTTATCTGTTCCTTCCTTCTCCCTGACTAGATTGCCCTAAACCTTAAACCCTGCCTAGAACCTAAACCTAAAACCCGAAACCTTAAACGCTAAACTGGGTCCTTGTTGAAATCTCATTTAAAATCATGTTTTTCATCTATACTGGGCCCAGGTATACATAAAATTGTAAAATGTTGTTCAACAAGAACCCAGTAAACCTAAAACCTAAACCTTAAATCGCAAGCCGGCAGCCAAGCCGGAAGGCTCCCGAAGGCTCGCGAAGCGCGCGGGGCCTGGCTTTGGGTTTTGGCGGATTAGGGGTCCCTTTGAAGGTTATAAAAATGAAGGCTTAGGGTTTAGGGTCAATAATACAGAGTTAAACGGAGAAGAAAATGGAGCATGAAATAGAAACTGGGAAAATGGAGTGGTTCATAGGGATAAGGTTGGGGTCCAACAATTGGGGGTTCTCTAGTAAGGTTCGCTATACTGAGGATAATGTAAAGCGTTTTGGGGTAAATGTTGGGGTCACCCTATTTATGGGAATGACAATTCATACCCTAATTCATCCGTTCAATCCGATCCGCGCCGGCGCCGCAGTGGTCAAAACTAAGACTGCATGCCGCAAGCAAAAAGTATAAAAACCTACAATCTAGGGTTTAGGGGCTGAGGATGTAACGGTTTGAAGTTTGGGATTTGAGGTTTAGAGTTTAGGGTAGGGTTTCGGTTGAGGGTTTGAAGCTTCTAAAAGGCTGAATGTCAAGGAATAAGTTGTTTAAAGATTTGGCTGAGATTAGAGAGCAGCCTAGAGGAGCGATGTTAAATCCATTCGTCTTTCGCTGTCTACTAACTAGGAAATGAGGGGACACCCGGTCCCCAAAACTTGCAGTAGTACCCGTGTGGCCCGTATGGGAGTTTCTCTGGATGTGTGGCTTGTAGGGACCTTGGGATGCAGGGTTGCGTGCTGCGCTTTCTGCAACGCCTGCCCCCAATTGTATTCTCGGCCCTTACCACTCCGCCCGGGTCGGGGGCTGGTTCTCCCTCTCAGTTCTTGTGTATCCTCAGGTCATCTCTTTGATTGGGTACTCTAAAGTTTCTCTTTAATTTCATGTGATGTCCGTCCATATTCCCTGCCATTATATTTCCTGATAGAACTGTTCAATGTTCCTCATTTACTATCGTTATGACTGAAGCCTAAGGAGGGGAGCAAGAGGAGACTTGTATTCTACCCGACAGTGTGCAGTAAACTTGCCAATGATGCTTTAATACAGTTGCTAAATGGCGTTCCAGTTGTAAGCTCATGTTGTGTCGAAATCTGCGCCCTTCACAAGGTTCAACGGAGCATCCGAAATCGCCTGCCAAGTCCGGTGCCTGCTGCGTGGAACGCACAGCTGTACCCGAGCCCTGTGCCTCTGCATCTGCTCTGCACCCGAGGCGTCCACCCCGCCAGCTGCGCTCGCCAAGCCAACTGTGCCCATGCCGACCACAGCACAGCACCGACCACACTGTGCGCCCACCACCCCTAGAGCCCTAGAGACTACAACAAGGGGGGGTACAGGGTGAGGATCGGGAACTATGCATGGAGAAGTGCCCTTTTCATCCGAAAGGCCCGTGCACTTGGATAAGTTTCAGTCTTGCCTTACAGGCTGCTCTTGCTGGGCCTTCAAGCTGTTGCCATGAGCTCATGTTGTCACAAGATCTGAAAAACAAACGGTTCGTCACATCCATCAGCTTTGCTATTTGCTGGCAGCTACAAAAGACATCCTTTTATGATCCATTTGTGTCCACGCTCCTTCCCACAAAGTCCACTCACACCCTTGAAACTCGTTGCGTAGTCACATGCCAGCACCACGCCGACACAGTCATCCAAAACAACCCTGAGATACAATGGCCCGTAACTCAATCAACTCAGAATGTTCTCAAAATTCAAAGGAGACTCGCACAAAATTCGCTAAAAGCTCAGGACCTGAACCCCATACAATATGTAGAAACCCTAAACCCCTACATCTTTATGGCTTAGCCACGCCTCCGTCGCCGCTGCTTCCGGGGGCCCCGAGTTGGCCGGCGACAGTGGTGATTTGGTTACCTGCAACTGGAGAACCCAATAATGGACAATCAAATGGAAAAGAAAATGGAAAATGAAATGGAAACCCTAGGTCTCTTTAAAGGGGTATATAGGGATAGTACTTTAATAATGGACAATCAAATGGAAAAGAAAATGGAAAATGAAATGGAAACTGGGATTAGATAGGGGTTATTTGAGTAGTATTCTATGTATTTTCATATGAGCTACAATCTAACCCTCCTTAGTCCCCCAGAGACAGAATCATCACACACTACACAGAGGTTCCTAGTACATATATATATATATGTATATACGTACATATGTATAGACACATACACATATACACATACACACATATTTTCCTATATATATAAAGAGAGAGAGAGAGACATACACAGATATACAGATATATATATATATAGAGACACATATATATATATATATATGTCGGCATTTAGGGGCTTGGCAAGAATTACATATATACGGGGCATCTAGTGGTTAATAGGCGTACATTGGGGTCTCCATTCTATATACGGTGTATAAGGCAAGTAGTGGTGTGTAGGGGTCTAAATCGAGATATATAAGGGCAAGAGAGGGCAGAATGGAGAAACGGAAATTGAAATAGAAGCTAGGGCTTACAATGCAGTTGGTGGTTGCTACAGCAATGCGGTGCTAGCAATCTGGCACCACCCTAGATAACCTGCCAAATTGCGGCCACCACGTGGCAAAGCATGATTGCCTCTAGATGTACAACTCTGTCTGCGGTATGGCTGCAACAAGAACTGCACACAAAGCTCATCTTGCATTCAAGACCTTTCAGATAACAACACACATGCACTAAGGAAAGGGCTAGGTCCTACAGGCCTGGAACCCTCATTTTCCTGTACTCATCTTTCAGGTACGCGCACCTTCCATAAGAGACACAGTCCGTACCGCATGGTTGGCTGCATCTGAAACGAAGAGCCTGGCCGCGTGGTGGGGTTTGCAAGCCATTCTGGGTAAATGGGGCTTCCCAAAATCAGAGCTACCTTTTTGGGATCCTTCTAATCAGGATTATAATATATTAGGGTCTATGTTGGGGTCCCCCATTTTGGGAAACTACCAAATGAGTCTTACTAGCACGTTTTCCTTTCTCAGGAATCTGCAGCTTCTACATGCCCATGGAAATCCTGCATCTGTTCCGTGGCCCTGCTGGGCTGTTTTGAGCTTCTCCCTAAAAGCCCGGTTTCCATTTTGTCTTCCCTTTGCTTGTCCAATTCATTAGCCGAACTAAGCAGCCGCAGCTGCTCTACATTCACAGTAGAGAGGGGGTCTCCCAAAACTGTTCATACCGTGTTGGAGCCCCTATGATAAGGATTATGGTCTACATGGGAACTTCCCCTATTTATGGACACTGCCGTAGTGCCTTTGGCCAGCTTCGTCCAGAGCTATAGCTCTGGGCAAGCGGAAGCGGGCCAGAGTTCCAGGCACGTGGTCTCCTCCAACTTACTGATGGTTAGTAAGGGAATATAGTCCCCCTTAAGTAGATAGAATACGGCTTTGGGTATATTATGATAAGGTCCCATATACCCCGCATTCTGTGTACTTGAGGGGGACTGTAAGGGAATAGATCTTGGGTTACACAGGGATAATGGAAAAGAAAATGGAAACTACTGCGTTACATATACTAGCCTATGTATTGGGGTTATCATAGGGAATAAGGAAATGTATCATATAGGGATGTATTTCCCCATTCCCTAGTAACCACCAGTAAGTTTAGAAGGGCTTCAGGCTTTGCAGGACTGGCTATGGCCCCAACCCTAAAATCTAGACCCTAAACCCTGAACCCTAAGCCCTAAACCCTAAACCCTGAACCCTATGGGGTTCCAAACTGCTTGTTGGGGCGGAGTGCGAGGATTTGGGTCTGAGGCTCAGGGTTGAAGGGATGAAGGATGCGGGGGTATACAGGGGATTATATGGAGTTTAGGGAGTGGGGTTCAGGGTTTCGGGTCTAAACTCCTTCTAGGGGGTTATCTAGGGGAGCATTATAGGGGTTATTAAGGGGAATACTAGGAGCTTAGACTATGGCTCATATGAGTTAAAGTCAAGATTACTCGGATAGATAAAGGACATGGACTCCTTGTTGGGGACTATATTAGGGGCAGTACTAAACTATGAGAACTCCGAAGGGAAGATCGTCGAGCAACAGATTGTTGCAAGGAAACCAGATTCCAGGATGGGCCGATGCCCGCGGTTTGCAGGTAAGGGTTCAGGGCTTAGGGATTTGGAGTCTGGGATCATCCTGAAATGCGAATGTTGAGCAACCTCTGCCGTGGTGTGAAACCTTTCCACAATCTGCCGATGGCCCTATCCAGGAAGATGCTATGGGACACGGCATGTCTGATGTTACTTGGTGGCAGGAACTTGTGTATGTGAGCATGCTGCATTGTTCGTCGCACATCCCAGCCGCCAAACGGACTTGGGGATTATGAGGGGCGACCTTGACTCTCACACAAGCATGCTAAGGCCTCCAAGGAAAAAAGCATAACGAATATGTTAACATATAGTAACCTGCACCATGCATCAGCCAGGAATTAAGGATAGATCGTACCAGCAAACAGAACACCGGAGAAAGGCGAATGCATGCCCAGCCGCCAAACCCCGTGCACAATTGTCATCTGAATCCTATGAATCCTACAGCCCAATCAGCAGAACCCTCACATTCTGAACGCCATATGACTCAGGCCCCCACCCGAAGTGCCATAGAAACCCAGCTGCCCTGCAAGGACAGGTACCTGCCGCAAACCAATACTGGTTTCGCAGAGACTTTGCGACGGAACACATCTGACGTTCATGATGGACGAAGCTGATTGGTGTACCTTGTAGCATTTCGTGCGTTCACGTCCACTTGGAATGCCATGAACCAGTTTGGAACCTGCTTGGATCGTTTGCTACTCGCGTCAGGTGTGCACAACTCATAAACTTGGAAATGGAAGGGGTGCCCTCAATGCTCACCTAGAGGACGGCAGGTCGCTAAGCTGACCTTCAGCAGCAAGTCAGAAAATCGCCAAACTAAAAGGCAAGCACTGAAGGACCATTCGATGGAGCCGTCCAGTTTGAAGTTCCACTCTAAGCTGTACGCCCCAGCTGCGTACCCATAACCTTGACGGAGTGAACGCAACTTCAACTAGAAAAGTTGAGTTGTAACAAGCATGCAGGGAATTAAGAAAGATCAACACCACTGATATTCAATATCACAGTGTAAAAATTCGCTCTCATGAAGGGGCCCTAGATGGAGTTACTGTATATCACTCGAAACCACCCCTAAACCAGCCTAAACCCTACACTGAACCACACCATGCCTGGAAATGCCAGGGCCCGAGTTGGCTGCAGTTTTGGCTGTCCACAAATTCATAGAGGCCTACAAGCGAAAGGGCTGCCAACACTCCGATTCTAGCATATCCCTCCCCAAGCAGGAAGGGTAAGCGGCAAGTGGCAACTACGTTACAAGAATCCACTGGCTTGGAAGAGGTAGCACAAGTTTTGACTGCGGCTCCCAATATTGCGACAGAGGTGTGACATATCACTATCCGATAACACGATATGGGTGCAAGTGGGGTGGGGGTCCTAGTTCTTTCCCTGTAAAAGGGGTTCCAGGCATTAGCAACGACAGTCCACCGTGGTGCCGCCCGCATTTCCTAGCTGCCGGACTGAACCTTCAAGCTGATTGTTGGAGCTTGAAGCTCCGCAAAGTGTGCGTCCCACTCGCGACAAGTTCAAACAAAAGGTGAAGGATTAGTGCGCCATGAAGTCTCACCGAATGCACCGGATCTCTTCCGACCTCCAAAGTTAAGCGGTGGAGAGCCTGCCTAGTACTGGCCTGGGGGACCGGCCGGGAAGCGCTTAGGGTGCTGTCAGCTTTTTTCTTTCGAAGCAGCTGAGCGGCAAGATAGACCATATCATATGCTCTTGCATCCATATGACCTC